>CM057143.1:15926624-16185193 GCA_029964075.1 Patiria pectinifera | reverse complement strand
ATATTGTTACGCTGACCTGTTTAAAGTTTTGTGTTTATAGATGCTGGAAAAACCAAGAAAAAAATGCTGTTCTTGTAGTCTGGTTCCCTGACAGTTGCCTGGTTCCCTGACTACTTCAGATGAAATGGAACAATTTACAGCCGTCGGGCATTACAAACCGATTGCAAACAGAATGCAGACTAACTAAATTTGGTAAATTGGGGGCACTATTGAAACAAAAAAAAGTCAGTTGCCATTACATCTCTCTGCATCCCCATCCTCAAAAAAAGTCCCTCAGTCCCTTAACTACCAAATGTTCTGTTGATGGGGTAGACTTTTTGCTGTCTGTGTGTTGTATTGAAGGAATTCACCAGAGTTTTGTTTGCAAACCGTCTATACTTGTGTTGACGCCTTTGGGGCACAATATCCCCACCCCCTCCCTTTCAAAAGCTGTCACGTCCAAATACACTCGAAGCATTTGGCTATAACGAACTTCCCCTATGGAGTACCAAAATGAATACGTCACATGCACAAAATGTGTGTGAAAGACATTAGCGCGTGATTCAGCCCGTGAACCAACACGGGCGCGTACTCCATTCGTTTGCACTACACTTTCTGGTTCTAAATGACGTCGCACTTCGGTACTCCATATGGATCCCAATTTTTTATGCACAATAATACCAGGAATTGAAATCACTGTAACAAGCAACCACTACATGTTTATTGAACTATCGTTCGTGGATCCTACTATGTTCCTTACAGCAATATTCTACTGTACTCTCATACCTTATATTCCTCAATGCTTGTATATTCACTGACATCTATTTTCCTTTTCATAGTGCTGAAGTCCATCGGGTGCAGAATGATACTGGAATAGCCTGGTGCGATGACGTCATTGACAGGCCAGGCAAAGAACTGATCCACATCTTTCCTGCATGGAAAAAACAAACAAAGTTACTTACTGCTAACAAGACATTAATTAACCCTAACCCTCCAGGTTATTTTAGGTAGAAACCTTACTAAACGCAGCAACATGCAACACTTGTCTAAATGACAAGCCTACCCAGCGTAGCAAGATCCATCAAGTCAAAAGTCTCTAGGCCAAACTGCCTCAGAGTCCGTGGTCACCGAATGCAGCAGGATACAAGTCATGCAAGCATGGCATTGTTCAATGGGATTAGCTCACATTGTTTCAGAATTGGCCGTTTATGCACTGGCATTGATAGCTGAATGCATCAAAGTCACCAGACTTTTCCACCTGATGCACTGTGTTGCATCTGGCAGGGTTAGAGTTAACCCTTGCCCTGCTCTGATTCACTTCAATATTCGCCAAAAAAAAGACTTTTTTTTTACAGTGCTCTCCAAAATCTGCCACACTACCTGTCAGATGTTCAGGGCTCACCGACAATCAAAATGCAAAGTAAGCGAGTCTGTAGTGAGCCTGTGGCCCTCATCCCTCCAAATCAGTACACAGATACCTGATCCAGATCAGGATCTGAGCAATACAAACAAACGAATCTCCGATCTTTAAATTAAAAAAGTTTGGAGCCTACCCATCCAACCATGTAAAATCACCCTGCATACATGTACATGTACATGCTGGGTGGGCCATTTCTAGCACAAGAAGAGGGCTAGATATATACATGTAGTTAGAGTGGACAAAATTTGGATTTCAATTCACAATTGTTGACTGCTGTGATGTGGGATATGACGTTTTGAACACCCAAGGGGCACATAGCACCCTCGGCCCTATGCGCCCCTTGAGTGTTCAAAACGTCATATCCCACATCACAGCAGTCAACAATTGTTTTGTTATACTTCTGTCTTGGATTCTTTAGGCTTTAATGTAAAATTCATGAAACAAACAACAGTAAACACAACAGTCATGACAATCGAACATCAACTCACATGCATGTCGCGTGCTCAAAGCAGCTGATCGTCTGCTAGTTCGCTGCTCCCACTCATGCGTGAAAACATGGTGAAAAAGCGAGGGTACAATGTACCAACGATATAAGCGTTTCACAACGTACATACCGTACGTACAAAGTCATAGCACACTCCCTGTGGGATATCGCGTACGTGATATCCCACAGGGAGTGTGCTATGACTTTTTTATAAACTTAACACGTGATCGTTCTAGGCCAATGATAATACAGTATTCAAGACAGAGGTGTAATAATCAATGGCAAAGTACCATTATGCTGGAATAATCCAGATGACTTAATCTAATGTCTTTGTAAAAGACACATATTTTGTTTCTCTCAAATGTTCCATGCATAATTGCAAACTCACTGGTAATGACGCAAACTGTCACTGACAGTGCCAGTTCTGTTGTGCACATAGTCTAAGCTGAATTTAGGATGCTACAAAGTTGTTGACTTACCTTTGTATTGTCTTTTGGAGACACTCCAGAAGTTTCTTCAACGGGCCTTTCATTGCCTCTGCAAAAACCAAGAATCATGCATTCAAGTAAACAGGTCTTCCAAACATGCATGCATGTCTGGCAAGCAAACTTAGCAATAAGATGGTCAAATCATGTCCCCATTTATGGTCTCTTATTGTAGATCTTACCAACCACTGTCAATATTGCTCTCGTCTTTCATTGTTATTTACCTACAATTGTGAACAATCTTCTTGTGTTACAAATGTGTCCCTTGCTTGTAAGAATATGTGCGCATATACTTTTCTAGATTTTACAGATATTAACCTCGCCTGTCAGGCTATGCACCTATGACTATCTAGATATAATTACCAAACATTTGTATTAAGGCTAAGCATCTCTGACTCCCTAGATTTTCCCAATATTTTCAATGTCCGTGAGGGGTTGGGTCAAACTTCATGCGAAAACTAAAGCAGTCCTTCTGATTTGAGGCATGTGATCGCACCCCCACGCCATAGCACGCCTAAAAGCTTCCCGAGAAGTGTGAATAATTGCACACCTGAATTTACCTGGACCACAGAATCACACACCTAAAAAATCCACACGCCTAGAAAAATCCAGGTGTGCCTTTTTCCCACACGCCTGTGATTTTCAAATCATCAGGACTGCTAAAGCCATTACAATTGTCAACAATTTCAGTTTGAGTGTGATGCTGTCCGTGGCCTAACAAAGTTGCTTCATTCTAAATCTTGGTCAAAGTTTGAATCAGCCTAAAAAGGCTACCGGTCTATGATAGAGCAAGTGAGTCTTACAAGCCAAGGTTGCACAAAGTGTTCCTGTAATATTAGTGCCATACTGCAGGCCACACATATAACCTGCGACGGTATGCTGGATCTAGCAGGTGAACTAAACCTGGCCAATTGATTTTAAGTACATATAAGTATACATGTTAATATGACCCGCTCCATAAAGAATGGTAGTAAGTCGCACTGTGCATTATCATGTAACGGCCTACTCAACGTTGAGAGGATGAACATTTCGTCGCGTCTGTGCAACAAGGTCGTATCTCCTAAAATGGCATGAACGATGCAAAACGCGAGTTTTAGAATGTCAAAAGGTCGTATCTCGCTTAAAATAACCCGGATGTACACGCAAAGTCAATGGACGTCGAGATACGACCTTGTTGCACGGAGCGTATTCGCGCGAGATACGACTTTGTTGCAGAATGGAGTTATGAACGCAAAACGCGAGTTTTAGAATGTCAAAAGGTCGTATCTCGCTTAAAATAACCCGGATGTACACGCAAAGTCAATGGACGTCGAGATACGACCTGGTTGCACGGAGCGCATTCGCGAGAGATACGTTGCAGAGTGGAGTTATGACCTTGTTGCACTGACGCGACGATTTCCTCAAAATGTGATTTTCCTTTTTTGTCATGAATGACATCTTTAATACCTAAAGTTTCAGGTTTCATTCACAGAAATGTTGATTTCGATGGGTAAGGTTGAAAAAAAAAGACCATTTTGAGTGCATCATTCTGTTACTCTACAACACAGCCAGCCATTTTAAAGCCTGTTTTCTCCCATGTGTAATTTGAACTCCAAGGAAGTAGGTAATATGCAAATAACATGTACGTCATATCTCCAGAACGGGAGGGGCTATGGAGCTCTATTACAAATAAAAGCTTACATTTTGGGCTATCCAAACCTACATGTACAATTGTAAATAGGACTTGTAATTTGACTTGTGATGTGACTTGTGATTGACTTGTGATATGGCATTCTGATTTGACTTGTGATTGACTTATTATCAACTTGTGATTGATTTGTGATTTCACATATGATCGGCTACCCTACAGCTATAATCTTACCAATGTTTTCTTTCTCTCTAAAGCTTGGTGTCTGTGTCTGTGACTCCAAGCCTTGGTCTTGAGTCGTCCTATCGCTGGCCACCGAGCTCTGCTCCAGTGTTTCCTCAGCCCTTTCAGAAGAATCATCTTCGTGGTAGCGCTGCTTTTTTGAGGACTTTTTGGGTGAGAAACCAAAGATTTTGTGAAAACCAATTTACTTCATCAGTTAAAATCTAAACTTTTCGGTCCAAAAGTTAAAACAAGTCAAAAAGTATAAATTTCCAACAACTGTTTTTCAACACTTTTCCTCTATTGATTTTCGAAACAACCCTGTAGCTATATTATGGTAGTGTCCGTGTCGTAAACAACTCCTTATTATAGTGATTGGCCCATGCGCCGCTTGTAATGCGCAATGTCGTGCAGAACGTAGCTGTGCAGGTGTAGTGTGAATTTAGGACTATGAAATACTGACTCACTGGCAGTATTGCGCATACCTACATGTACGTGTGCATTGTGAACGTTCAACCAATAAAATGGTAACTAAAGGCACTGGATTTCAAAGGAGTCCAAATTTAATGTGACACTGGAAAAGTGTTTAAGACCAGCCAGCAGGTCTTTATCAACCATTTAAAACCGGCCACGTGAAGGGCTCTCAACCAATATGAATGTGTAAACTGTCCAAGGCATTTATGAATGGCAAATTATGTCACGTAACACTAACAGACACAACACTCACTTTTTTCTTGCTGGTTAGCAACTGTTTGAGTTTGTAGTCCTCTTCTTGCTCGTCCGTCTCCATGGGCTGTTCCTCCTGACTGCTCTCCATCTCCACCGCATCCTTCTCTTGCTCCGAGTTATCATTCTGAACCTCATGCCACTTCCTCTTCTTCTTCTTCTTCTTCTGGTGGGACTCGGACTTGGTCACGTGATCTCGGTGGTCGTCCGGGGTCACATGACGCGAGCTGACCTCTGGCTTACTCACGCATATGTCAAACTTCCCAGCTTTTGGGTCTTGTGACTTGCTGCCAACTTTCAGAACAAGTTTCAGTGGGGGTTCCGCTCTCAAATCCCGCGTAACTACAAATGTAAACCAAAAACAAGATCAAGTGAGTGCTGGTTTGTTTTTTTATGACATGGTTTGCATAATTTACATTAACCCTAAACCATCCTCCAAAGTCCTCCAGGCAATTTTGGAGGATTGAGGATAAATGCAAGGAAAGAATGTTGCAACCTGACGCTGCTTTTTTGTTCATACATGTATAGATCAATGAAGGTCAGCCATTGCAGAAATGATGATACGACGACTGAGAAACATTTTCAATTTTGTTAGGAAATACTTAGAAAATATTCTTGACTCTCCATAGACTTTGTACACAATCGCTGAAGTAGCGTCAGGTTGCAACATTCTTTCCGAATGCAACATACAATTTTGGAGGATTGTGGAGGACTGAGGGCACATGGACACTCAGTACCGGTTGATTTTGGAGGATTGAGGATGAGTTATGTAGCTTGAAATTTCCAGCGTACTAGGCTTATGACATGGGGAGATTTGCCAGTAACGCTGGAACGACTTCCCCGACTCAGAAGGAGGTTTTACTTTTTTTGCTGATATTTTCAATTTCCAAATTACAAGCGAAAACTCACTTATAGTTAGTGGGCTTATTTAAAACATGTCATAATTACGGGGTAAAAGACAAGGACGACAACCAGAAAACAGACGCAAAAACCAAGATGGCAAATGTGAAAGCTAGATGCAATGAAAGCTCGAGGCTGATTGGCTCATAAAAAAAAAAAAAAAAATTTATTAATTTTTTTAGCAGCCAATCAGCATCAGGCTTTCATTGTGTCGGGCTTTCACTTGTGTTGTGAGAACTACAATGTGCACGTCTCACGTCTGACTAAAAAAAGGTAGGAAAGTCACATTTTCTTTGAAAGTGCTATCAAAGTTACAACAAATGAGTTCATCTGAAGAAATAAGACTGCTTTAGCCTGCAAAAGTCACTTTGGTACTGGACAGTCATCTGCAAAATTCACTTGGAAAAAATGTTGCAACCTGACGCCACTTTTTCTTCATATATCATCTCAATGTGAAGGTTAGTCGGAAAGATTCCCATATCTGGCCATCACTTTGTCACCCTGTGCACCAACCGTATGAGACTGGTCTGAAAATTGTTAAGTGTTTTCTCAGTAAATAGGCCTACAAGTTTCAATATTTTCTCTGCAAAATTTGACTGTTTAGGACATATCACTTTTATGATGGCTAATAGGTCACTATAGGTCACTGTAAAATCTTGCATTTGAACGAAATTTGAGGTAAAATCTGGCCCCAGATCTCGACGTCCTGCAACCTCCTCCTGATGGACTGGACTCACACCAACCTCGTCCCCAGTGCTTACTTTATTTGCAACCTCGTTTCTAATAGCAAGCAAGTAGTGGTGGGCGCGAACTGCTCGGTGCCCTTTACGTGATAATTCCGTTCGGCTACCAGTTTTTCCCAACGGATGCATGATTCGACGGCTGTGTTCTGTCGCAGCTAAAACAGACACAGTTTTAGACAAGTTTCCACTTCCAGTCCTATCCTCTCTCACCACACTGCGAGGAACGCATGCGCACTGCTCGCCGCGATGTGAAATAATTTGGCGAGACTGAAAGAGGAAATTTTATTTTTATTTTTCTAAACAAGTAACAAGGACCCACTACTTTATACAAGTAATACAACGCCACGTTCATGGGTCTAAACTAGGCCTAATCTGAACATGATGTTGTTGCTGAATGAGTAGCCCCATAAATGTGGCCAATTTACTGGACTGCACCGTAAATAAAGGCCCCATTTCCACCATGTTGCCTTTTTCAGATATCTATTTTTCATGAAATTTCCAGATTCGTTTGCACATGTTTGCGTATCAAAATTTCAACATGAAATTTCATGAAAATTAGACATCTGAAAAAGGCAGAACTTTTTGATTAGCCTACAAAGAGGGTGGGTATGCTTGTAAACCCAAAAAACCCTACAAACTAAGCCTAATTTCCCCTAAATGTGAAAATCAAAATTTGACAAAGTTCAACATGTTTTTGTACATGGTGGAAGTGTGGCCTTTATTTACGGAGGTAGGCTAGTCCAGTTAGAGGGGCCTTATAGCTGAGCAGTTAGAGCGTGGAGCTACGGAGTGGAAGGTTTGGCAGCTCCCATCCCATTCGGACCAAAAACTGGAAAACTCTTTCTGACGACCCAACAGTAAAATGGGTAGGATGGAACGCCGTATTATCGCGGTACTTATCACGTTTCCTTTTCAAATTGATATAAAAAAATCCGACAGCGGTGTGGTTTATTCCGTGTACGATGCCTGTGAAACTAGACATGCTCGGAGTGTGCGAACGGAGGTGGACTCCCTATTATCGCGGTATGCGGGAAGTGGTTTTTATAAAGATCTCAACTTTTTTTTTCATAGTTAATGTTTTACCAAAACATCCCCTGAATAAAGTCTGATATATTCCCTGTAACGTTCAAGTTGATTAAAGACTATATATCCCTGCAGGATGATTTCTTAAAACCCTGCCTTTCCCCGAAAGGAGAACAAAAATCACTGAGACAAGTCTACTGATTGGCGATTGGGGGCGCCATTCACTTTAAACAGTGTGTCGTTTTATTTTTTCCTACGCGCTGTCCTTATTTTGATCCCTTAAAAGTTTTTACGATTTCGCGGTGGAAATATCATCCTTCGACTTCATTTTGTGTTTGCAGCTGTAGAAGGGGAACCAGACAATGGAACTTTCATGGACAGAGCACCATTAAAGATTTATGTTAAAATATAGACGGTACCTTTTAGCAGACACGGTGAGGGAAAATTTGCAGGTTTTGGAAAACGTGAATATTTATTAAAAATCGCTAAAAGTCCCGAAAGATACAACATTTTTTAATCGTCCTTTGTATACAACTCGGCAGAAAGTCCTTAATGCCTGGTGAACTGGATAGAAATCGCCACTTCAAGGAGTTTAGGCAACACAAAAAGAGAAATTTCCCATGCCGCGATAATAGGGATGCCGCGATAATAGGAAGTCCGACTATACCTGATTCGATCAGGGAAGGTAAGACGGCGAGAGGAGAGGACTGGGCCCCGCCACACATATGCCGCACCCAAGACACAGTGGACTACTCCTAGAACTATGAGGCTCCACGTAGTGGAGCTTCATAGATTTAGAACCCCGTAAAATTGTTGTCAGCACAAAACACTAATTAAGTACAAAAACGTCCTTCAAAATGCAGAAATTTCCCACAGAACCGCTGCACAGTTTGCCCCCAAACTCTGTACTACACCTCATGACATACTCACAAAATATGCGCAGAACAAACATCGCTGGATTTTGTCGTTTTTTTGGCTAAAATGATGAAAAATATGCCCTTTCCGCACTGAGCCAACCTGACACTTGAAACGTGCACGCATATGATCGAGCGATGATTTTCGGTTCGCTCGGAGCGCGCCGCGGGGGGTACGGTACATGCACTTGTACGCATGCGCATACTATCATTTCGCTTGTACCGTACCCCCCGCGGCGCACTCCGAAAATCATCGCTCGATCATATGCGTGCACGTTTCAAGTGTCAGGTTGGCTCAGTGCGGAAAGGGCATATTTTTCATCATTTTATTTTTAGCCGACACAATCCAGCGATGTTTGTTCTGCGCATATTTTGTGAGTATGTCATGAGGTGTAGGGGGCAAACTGTGCAGCGGTTCTGTGGGAAATTTCTGCATTTAATGGACGTTTTTGTACTTAAAGAGAAAATACAACATTTGCAAACTTCGAAAAATAAAACTACCAAGTTGTTACGAAATACCTTACTAGGATGTTGGTAAATGACATGCTAAAGCATCCTGTAAAATTATGGCACCTGGTGTGAAGCCATTTTCAAGAAAATGGTATATTTGTATACATTTCCAACGCTGGTCGGCCGACCACCGTTGGAAAAACCTAACTATTTTTCAATTACTGCTCCAAATTTACCATTTTTTTTAGTCTAAATTTTGTTTTGCTAGCTATTGGTTCCATGTTCATGAACGGGTGCAGGCCAGCTAGACTGGTTCCCTTACCTTACAATTTTCCGGTATTTTTGATCCATTTCATCTTTAGTGGAGTCAGGGAACCAGACTACTTGAATATTTTTGTTTTTCTTTTGTTTTTTCCAGCATTTTCAAACACAAAAAGTCAAACATGTCAGTGCAACAATATTTGATCTATTATACTTACCCCCCAAATAGCCTCATACTACATGTAGTTCTAGGAGTAACAGTGGACTACTCCTAGAACTATGAGGCTCCACGTAGTGGAGCCTCATAGGTTCAGAACCCCGCAAAATTGTTGTCAGCACAAAACACTAATTACATGTAAGTACAAAAACGTTCATCCCAACTAAGCTTTTTCCCTCAGAACCGCTGCACAGTTTGCCCTTAAACTATGTACAATACCTCATGACATACTCACGTTATGTGCACCCAACAAACATCGGTGGAGTCTGTCTGTTTTCGGCAAAAATGATGAAAAATATGCCCTTTCCGCACTGAGCCAACCTAACACTTGAAACGAGCACGCGCGCACGGGGGTATGGTGTAGGAGCGGAACGATAGTATGCGCATGCGTACAAGTGCAAGTACGTACCCCCCGCGGCGCGCTCCGAGCGATCAAACCCGAAAATGACTGCGATCATTCTGCGCGCGTGCTCGTTTCAAGTGTTAGGTTTAGGCTCAGTGCGGAAAGGGCATATTTTTCATCATTTTTGCCGAAAACAGACAGAATCCACCGATGTTTGTTGGTGCACATAACGTGAGTATGTCATGAGGTATTGTACGGAGTTTAGGGGCAAACTGTGCAGCGGTTCTGTGGGAAAAAGCTTAGTTGGGATGGACGTTTTTGTACTTAATTAGTGTTTTGTGCTGACAACAATTTTGCGGGGTTCTGAACCTATGACTATGAGGCTCCACTACGTGGAGCCTCATAGTTCTAGGAGTAACAGTGGACCTCTAACATCCCACTGCCCCTACGGCCAGAAATGGCTATGGGATCTTTACCCTTTTCATGTTTTTAGTCCAGTAAATTGGCCACATTATGCCGGCTACTGTCACTGAATGAGCTGATGAGCAGATGAGTGAATCACATTTCAAAGGCAAAGAAAGTTAGATCTTGTTCATGGGTTCATCTTAAGTCTTATGGCTTACCTGAAACGTCAGCAGGGTTCTTGTCAGATTTGTGATGCTTTTTGTGCTTCTTGCCCATTGCTTACAGAGCCGAATATTATGTGTTTTAATTGACTGATTTTACAAAATGAATGCCACACAATATAACCCTGTTTACTAAATTACTTTGTTTCTGGATGTGAGAATATTTTTGCTGGTACTCTCCAAGTTCGCTGATTAAACGGCATGAACAGCGTTATAGACGTCTGGGATTCTGACTTCACGCCGTGGAAATTCTATAGAGGGCGCTATTCATGACAAACAGGACGGCGACGCATTATTAAAAGTAAGCCTACCACAGGGGCGGGTCCAGGAATGTTAGCAGGGGGGTTTCATCAGCAAAACAATCTGAAATGTAGACAGGTGTTTTTTTCTCCGGACACTTGGCCTCAAAAAATCACTAGGTGGGGTGGGGGTGGGACCTATAGTTGGGGGGGGGGGAGGTCGTCCAATTCTTTTAATGGGGGCACTGTTCAAATCCGACGATTATTAACACTTAAAGAATAGTGTACAAATACAACCTAAGTTGGCTCTGGACGAAACTGGACATTATTTCCAGTATAATATTGTTGGGTGTCAGAGCCGGGAAGGGGGGGGGGGGCTTGCATTATTTTTTATTGCATTTCTATGAAGAAAAAAATTCACAAAATCCCGGATCAGCGCCAGTACCACATCATTGAAATTGCCATAAACATAAATAAAATCCGACATTCATATAAAAAATCGGAAAAAAGCACGAACAACTCGCTAGCTCCCCAGATGTTCAGGACGAATTAAATAATCGCTTGAAGTTCGTTGTTTCACATTCTGACTTTTTCACATTCTGAAATTCTGACTGGGGGCTGGAATATTACATGGGGGGCGTCATGTAGATCAATGATAATTTTTTTAGAAACTCTAAATCTCAGTGGGGGGGGGGGGCGACTGGGGGGCGACAAGGTTTCATGGGGGGACTGTCGCCCCCGTGGCTACGCCACTGCTTACACAGATGTTCCAAAACATAAAGGTTTTTTGGAAGAACTCGGCTTCGATTATGTGACCATGTCATTTGCCACTCGGCTATTTTTAACATCTATACTATAATTCAAGGAATCTCTGTCTGTCTGTCTGTCCGTCAATTATCTCCAGAACCGGGCACCCTATGAAGTTGAAAATCGGCGGGTGCATTGCTCGGGGCCACAGAATGGCAGTGCCAAGTTTGAAGTGGTTTGGATGAGCGGTTCTCGAAAAAGCTGCAAAAAAGCAGTATTTTCGGAGGCAAACGTGGCAGCTTAGAACGTAACACCACGCACTGCCGTTCTTTTCAATTGTTTACGTCATGTTTAAGCTAAAGCGCGCGTGCTCAATATGACGCAAACAATGCAAAAAGGACGGGCACGCGCACGTTCATTGTAGGGCGATACATTGTCCAGTATGGGTGAATAGCACTGCATACCATGTTTTCGTATGTACACGGGCACATTATTTTTGCAGTCGACTGAGCGACTATTGTAGGTGGTCGAACTTCAAACTTGGCACAAACTTTGACGTAAAAGTGCGTTCAACCTGGGAAAACAACACCATTGAATCGCGTGCGTTGTTTGCACGAGCAGTTCTCCAAAACTCTGCAAGTATGCAACCTATACCAGCGGCAAAGCAATTTGCGTTTCCCGAACGTGCACATTTTAGACGGGCACTGCACTAGTCTTACTATAATTCCAGGAATCGCTGTCTGTCTGTCTGTCCGTCGATTATCTCCAGAACCGGGCACCGTATGAAGTTGAAAATCGGCGGGTATATTTTTTGGGACAACAGAATGTGCAGTGCAAAGTTTGAAGTTGTTTGGACCTGCGGTTCTCGAAAAAGCTGCAAAAAGAAGTATTTTGTGAGGCAAACGTGGCAGTATATAGCTTAGAACATAACACCCGCACGCACTGCCGTTCTTTTCAATTGTTTACGTCATGTTTAAGCTAAAGCGCGCGTGCTCAACATGACGCAAACAATGCAAAAAGGATGGGCACGCGCACGTGCATTGCAGGGCGATACATTGTCCAGTATGGGTGAATACTAATGGATCAATGGGTGAATAACACTGCATGCCATGTTTTCGTATGTGCACGGGCACATTATTTTTGCAATCGACTGAGCGACCATTGTAGGTGGTCGAACTTCAAACTTGGCAAACATTTTGACGGAAGTATGCGTTCAACCTGTGAAAACAACACCATTGAATCGCGTGCGTTGTTTGCACGAGCAGTTCTCCAAAACTCTGCAAGTATGCAACCTATACCAGCGGCAAAGCAATTTGCGTTTCCCAAACATGCACATTTTAGACGGGCACTGCACTAGTAAATACAAATCCCACATGCTCGCTACCCCTGTCTCTGTCTGGTTATGGTTAATGCGGCCAACATCGGCCTCCGTACCTTATTACAGCACAAAGTGCAGAGCTGGCATGTGTCATAATGGGAATTCCCCAAATGCGCGGGTGGATGATGTTGCAACATTTGCGGAAGTTAATGCGATGCAGTTTTTCAAGATGAACGTTTGAGTCCCTTTGTTTTAAAATTTCTTCAATTCACCAACCTTCTCCGATATCGCGTGGCGAGGGAACTACACAACATTGTCCATTCTGGCCGACTGAATTACGGTATCCGACGGAGTAAGTTGTGCATGCACATTAGCACAGCAGTATACTGGGTGCTAGACAAGACAAATGCACATCGTTGCACAATGCACTCATCAGTGGGGTATGGCACACAATACACGTGCATGTATTTTGCAGTTGAACCACGGAGCTTTTGTTGAACTTCAGAGAGGCCTGAGACAATTTCCCGAGCGTGGCAAAATGTCATATTAATATAGTGCGCGGTGTTATAGCCAGATGGACCCCACCCTAAAAGTGCCATGATAGTTTTAAGTCGTAGATTTATTTTTGTCATTAACACTGTACACTCTAAAGAAGTCCCTGGTCACATTGGTTACACACCTATGTTCGGACACACCTAATAGCCTATGTTGCGACAAACCCGCATGTTCCGACACCCCTAGCTGTGTTCTGACTGCACATATTCCTATCCCTAACCCTAACCCTGTAACCCTAACCCTAACCTTAACCGGGAGTAACACAATCTTATGTGCGGGTTGTCGGAACAGAGGGGTGTCCGAACATAGAGCAGTCACCGTCACATTGACCCGGCATCCGGATTCTATTTGGCCTAGCGTTCAGGGTCACTTTTCATGCATCACTTTTCTTGGTCGAAAACGACATTTCTCCATGACATCAAAAGTGTCATTTTGACCCAGAGAAGCATTAGGCCAAATACTTAGAACCCGGATGCCGGTTCAAATCTGACCAGGGACTTTTTAGAGAGCAGGATCTCATAGCGAACGGATGCCCATTGAATGAATTTTGTCATAGTTTGTGTTCATGGTTGTATTTTGTTCAGTGGCTTATACAATTTGTGGAATGTAGCTCAAGGTCAACACAGGTTTCATCCTGGGATTGTGGTTGTATTTTGTGTAGTGATTATTATTCAATTTATGTAGCTCTATGATTTCATCATGGGATGATGAACCACAAGCATGCAGTGGCTAATTTCATGGGGCTGCTGATGTACACACAAAAGGCACAGGAGATATTTTAGCTAAAAAGGGTGTTATACCAGGCCAAAAGACATGGAAGATAGCTTCTGACCTGCAGGTCCTTAGGCACAGAAAACTGCTGAGCATGCCCGTTTTCTGTTAAGTAGTTCAATGAAATTGGCCCAAGGTAGGCCGTATTTATTTGTATCGGTTGATTTCTCGTTTTGATCTTTCGTAGTTATGTCATCTCCATTCTCCAACTCAAGCTGCAAGTTAATATTGTCACACTTGCTGCCATTTCACCGTACATAGTAGGTGGGGGAGTGTGGCCTAGGGTAAGGATCAGGGCCACTTCACCCCCACTTGCTCGAGTCCACGCAGGAGTGTAAATGGGTACAGTAGCGGCAGAGCCGGCAGTAGCTGGGGAGTAACCTGCGCCATCAGATGGACTAGCACCCCATCCAGGTGGAATAGAAATCGTCCCAGTCGTTTCAGGCTATACTGACACCGGAGACAAATGCCGGCCTGATGGGCTGCACTGGCCCGTGATAGACATTACTTACTTTACATCAGGAATCAGTTGGCATAGTGGTTCATGTGGATTGTAGTTCCAGTCCACCTGATTCCGTAGGTTCCCCCAAATAGAGTCTTTTGGGTTTTTTTCCACCTCCAACCTCTAAAACTGTAATTTCTTCAGTGTCTAATTATCTTCCAACATTTAGGAATCCTTGGTTTCATTACCAATACTACATTTCGCTGCCTATTTATAATTAAAAGATGATGGATATGAACTTGTGCTTTCTTTTACATGTATATCCAGCCGGGCAAGTACACGTCTGTAGGTCAGCCAACTTTTTTTCCCCACAATATGGCAAGGATCATCAGAGCAGTGATGGAGGAAGACTTCGATGAACCGGTGGATCCCCGGGACATCCCCCGCGAGTTCGCCTTTCAGACGGTCCACGGCAGGGCCCTCTGCCGTGGCTGTCGAAAGTGCAAGAAATCGTGGAGTACCTACCTGGCCTGGTTAACGCTGGACCTGCGTGGCCAGCGCATCGCCAAGAGCTGGCAGCAGAAGTGCCAAAGCTGCCAGACGCCCAACCAGCTGTGGTTCCCGCCTGAGGAACTCGAGCGCATGGTAGCAGTTGCAATCGAAAGGTGGGGTGGATAACAATTTGTCGGCTTAAATGAGACTTGAAGGTTTGCATGGTTGACATGAATGGGAGGTTTGCGGTAACACATGCGAATGATATTTCGTCGTGAGTCTCGTGGTTCTGAGAAGGACCAGTTCGATTACTCGACGTTTCGAACATTATGCCCTGTTCGTCATCAAGAGACTGCCGGACGCTGTTGGTGTAGTAGTTAAAGTAGTGGATGCTAAGTTCAGTGGACCGTCAGTTGGGAGATTCCAGAATCTGGCAGTCTCCTGATGACGAACAGAGAGATACTGTTCGAAACGTCGAGTTTAACCAACTGCATGTTCCTTCGTAGAACCTTAACCACGCACCTGACAGAGAGTTATTTATCGGCTTGGCTATTTTTTTCCCTCAAAATTTGTCTAATCTCATGCAGTCGATCAACCTTGCGGAAATTTCTAATTTCCAAACAATTTAGAGCGAAATCACTAGTTTGGATTAAAATGCATTCGATAAAGAATCACCGCAGGGGAAACGAGTGAAAATTCGATCTTTTCGATTGTAAGAAATGAATTAAACTCTAAATCGTCTTTTCCATATAGTTTCAATCGGATCATGGAGGTCTTCTTTTCGTTAGCTTTAATCACTCGTTAATTGGAATGAAGAGACTGATATCGCCAACACCAAATCGTGATGTACATTTTAGTGATGAAATAATGCCGGTTATTCATTACTGTGATTACATTTTGATAATAAGTCAACATCTATAGAGTTCGTTCGATCGAAACGAATGTCCCATAAGGGTGCTTGTGACGACAAATCACTTACGAAATATTTCGAATGAAGAGCAAAGATAGGCTATGTGAAGACTTCCGCCGTGATCAGTGCACGTAAGTAATGGCCACGAAGTTGGGTCCGGGCCAACGTTTGAGCCAAATTACGCCGGGGATCCAAAGGAAAATCCAAGAAATTAGATATCACCGGCACCCTTGGATTGGTCGGATGGTTGGAGGGTACTCCCTAGTGTTGTTTGTCAAATTTAAATAAAGGCATATGATCTTATAAAATCATTTGCATTTACCCCCAAAGTAACCTACCGAATCAGAATAACAAAAACTGTAATACTTGGATTTAGCGATCGCTGGTACTAAACACCCCCTTGACATTATTTAACACCCCTTGACATAGTCTGGCTTGCTGTCATTTAGAAGAAATCACTGTAGGTGGTTCCAACGATCAGTCAATTGACTGATTTTTGGAATAAACAGTTAAGTAGAACAAATCGTGTTTCGTGATCCACAATTGTGCATGCATGTTTTTTCACTGTTTTCTCGAAAAATGAAATATCCACTGAGCTGACACTTTAACTAGTTAGGTTTTGAACATTCGTCTTTGGATTTTGAACGGTATTATTAGAAACGAACAAAGTGCTTGAAAAGCAGTTACTAAAATATAGGGACTAATGTTCTTTGATATATGTTTTCCTTTGAAGGATGTGGAAATTGGAAGATGGCACTTACGTGTCTGGAAAGGGACAAAACCAAGACCGGCCCGCCCCTCATCTTCAGTCATTGTGCGAGAGGTGCGAGTACGGAAGGCGAAAGTGTTGGTTAGGCAGAGGAGGCGGCCAGTAAAACCACACGGAGTTCTTACAAAATTGCTTGCATGCTGTTTGTGAAAGTCGTATCCACCTTTTAATAGTGGTGCGATTTCCAGCTTTGTGTTTTTGAAGGCTCATAATAATTATGCAGCTTAAGATATTTATAGAATTCGTTGAAACCTTGAATTTGCATTACTTGAATCAAAGAACACATACAGTTGATTGTGTTTCTGTTATAGACTGAATATCTGTTTTGTTTGAATGTTCATTTAGTTTTTAATTTAAATACTATACCTTGAATGATAGTTGAAATCTGAAATCATTTTAAAATCAAGCAATGCAACTTTGTTAACTTATATTTCTTTAGGAATCTGTAAAATTACGATTATTTTGTTTCAATTCGTATGTATATTTGTTGTGACCTGCCAAAGTCGAAAACTTGCAGGCGGTCATAAAGAAGGCCAAAGCCCGCATACAGCCCAAAGTCTGGTTTAAATGATATATATTTCTGAAATAACACAAGGAAGCAGATCATATACATTACAATAATGCTAAACATAGTAACATTTAACGGCAGTTCAGATTGGTATGTGTAACATCTTTAGAAACAAATCCCAAACGAAACAAACACGCCAGCATATTGACTGACAAACAATACAACTATACATGTGTACCATCAAAATACCGAAAGCAGGCAAACACAACACAAAGATACACGGAATGATACTCAACTACAAAACATGCACAAAACTTGGAGATAAAACAATCAGTCTTTTAGTTACAATGATGATACCGGTGAGCTGCGAACTCAACGAAAATATGGAGGGTTTATGTGGCAATAGACACCTTGCGCGATGCACCCTCAATAAGGCCAAAAAAAAAAAGTCTCCGGTTTCTGGTATGGAGCTTGTCCAAAAAGTGGTGCGGCGACGCGGCTTTTTTTTTTTTTTACCCGACTTTTTTGCTTCAAATGTCGGCTGATGACTGCAAATGGTGCCCGACTAAGCTTAGTGCAAATATATGGGAGTCCAGAGAGGCCACATAAAGCTTGTTCTCGATCATAACCCCATCTAAAAACACGTTGAAATTGCGCAGCAGCAGAATTCCAGTCAAACCAGTGAGTTTGGCGGTTTGGAGACATCATCTTTCATTGAAAAAAAAACTTTTTCATTTTGCCGACGCGCATGGCTACGGCGACGCGCGCGCATACCAGAAACCGGAGACTTTTTTTTTTTGGCCTAAGGACAGTTTTTGTTATTTAATTAAATTCACTGACAGAGAAAGTACGATGTGTCTATACTACTCATGGACATAAGAGAGGAACAAAGACCGTGTTTTAGGATGTGGCTATAGACCGTTAGAAACATGTTCACGTTGATCCTCCTCAGAGTTGACCACTCCGTATCGGCGTCAGGCTTGTCGAAGTTGGATTTAATTTCAAATAAATATATCTTTACAACTAACATGACTGGTGCAACATTTTCTTTATACCTTTACCGGCGTGCTTTTTTGAAAATGCTTGCTAAATGGCGTACCACCGCTAAACTGCATGTTGCACATCAAGCACTACAAATGTTGAGACAAAAACACGCATTATACAGATTACTTGATATTCAGTTTCTTGTAATTTCTCTTGGCACAATCATTACTTGCAAATTACCCAGTTTCCTACCAACCAAATGTTGTTTTATGGAAGCCGCAAACAGGAATCATGAGTATATATGGATCAGTTTCATGGAAAGGAGTCACACATTTATATATTATTTTGCACTAAAAGAGATGCAATATCCTGCATATATATTTGCCTTTTTTGCCATCGCCAATTCAGGATTTTGTCCGAGTAATTAAACATTTAATTGTTGTTCAATAAACTGATAGTTTGCGTTGTTCCTTGTTATGCTTTGGATAGGAACTGTTTCTCTCACATCAGATGACATTAAATGTTGGAATTTGTCTTTAATCGCTCTTTACCACTTTTTGATTCAGTTATTCAAAATGTAGTGAGGTGCCAAATCATTGAATGTTGTCAGCATTCTTTCAGGCTTAATTAGCCACTACTCTTGTTTGTTCCTGCTGTGTGTAGCTGCGTTGTATTCTGGGTATCAGTGGAATATCTCGTGCGCGCTTAGACTGTCGGGATCATATGTGATTCATTATTGGGTGCGTTCGAGTAGCTACATAGTGCATACACAGGGTTTAATTACACTCGAGGAAGCCACACAATGAGGCTAACTGGTTCGAGGTTACAGTGTATTCGCCTGGCATTCTGGGAAAATTAAGGTCAAAGGTTGTTGCGTGTTGGGACTTTAACATTTAAACACACCAGGCATACTGTCGTCTGCTCCAATGGTAAAATGGAATTAGTTTTATCATTGCAACCAGATCAATAATTTGGAATAGGCCAATTTTATCTGGGTCATAAATCACTTCATTGTGTAAATACTCAATTTGTATCCATGTTCCCTCCATCTTCAGTCTATAGCTAGCCACGAAATCGTCCGGTTACGTCATGCATTAAAGGCAGGAAGCCAGAGACCCGCTCGCGAGCTGGAGCGGCACGGGTATCACGCGATGGCTAATCGAACGCTCTAGCTCGAGTAAGGCCTGTAAGTTACTCGAATGCACCCATAATGTACATTAATGCACTACACAAATTAGCCTACTACATTTTGGCACATTGCAGTGCATGCGATGCAGTCGCGATGGTGAGTCAATGTGACCCATGATGAGTTGACCTGTTGACCCATCATACTGTCGTAGAAGTTTCTTATAGTGTCGGATAACAATTGGGAAAGCTAACAGTTCGAAGTCAGTTTTACATTTTGAATCGTGCCTGATGACGAAAGTCACACTGAGGTATCGTCTCTTTCTTGGACATCTGTTATAATTTGAGCAGTTGCTGAAACATCGCACAAAACGTTGCCTCGCAGATAAACTGTTGAGCAATGGCGTGCGAAGCGTAAATTAGCTGAGAACTGACCTGCAAATTGCGCCCCCCCTCCAAAAAAAAAAGTTCGAGGAAAGACAGAACACATGGTAGCTTATTTTCAAAATTGCATTTAGATCAGACGTCACCCTATTATACATATAACATGACTTCAGAATAAGACAGAAAATAGCTACAATCACGTGACATAAGTTACATTATTACCCGATTTTTGTGCGCATGCGTGTTATGTTTTTTTGACGAACAAGGATGAATAAATAAACAACCATGCGCACCCATTGTCTGCCAAAGTGCCATGTGTGACTCAACCGCGTTCCCAGGGTCTACACTTTCAACATCGAGTCAGTATAGTAGACCGTGGTAGAAAACTAGGTTCCTGTGTGGAAGGTAATTCTGTTCCCCGGTAAAACTGTCCGGGGGGACAGAATTACCTAGGTAAAAGTGTCCTCACCGGCCCGTTAATTCTGTCCCCCTCCAGGTAATTCTGTCCCCCAGGTTTTTTGGTCCCCCTCTTTTGAAACCCGGAAACCAGTTAATTCTCTTTGTTGTTTTTATGAATTCACTCTATAAGGTATACATTTTGGACTTTTAGTCTGCCCTTCATGAATATAAAAATATTTAATTTGGTCTATGAGATGATTATGTGAACACAATGTTTCAATTTGGAGTACGGTGAAATCTATCGTGATTACAGAGGGCCATCGCCATGCATCGCCGCTCGGCCCGAGCGGCGATGCAAGGCCCTCGTCTTATTGATACAACGCCTACTTGGATTGGTCTGTGTTCCCATCATAGCGCGTTACGAAATTTCCTATTGGATGAATTTCCATTGTAGATGGAGACGCATATGTATACATTGTGATAATCACTGCCACATATCTTGCAGCATGTACTGGCGCGCGCGACCCGCTGCTGCTCTCAGTATATACTGCATGGGGACACATTTACCAGGGGGACACTTTCATTGTTGGGCAGGGGGAAATTTTTACCTGGAGGGGGACAAATCTACCTAGGTAAAAGTGTCCCCCCGGGCACATTTACCGGGTCACGGGCCGGTAAATGTGTCCGGGGGGACACATTTACCAGGGTGGACAGAATTACCTGTCACACCTGCATTCTGATTCGATCCTGCACTTTGTGATTTTATTTCCAACGTGTATACGTGTTTTAACGTTAATCGTTGTGAATGATCACGTCCAATATCCTTTTCCATTTTGCTTATTATTATAATTTAATGTAATACTGTATATTAGATGGCAAAAATTACAACTTTGAAAAATCTTTTGTTGTCCGATCTTGCGCCAATAATTGTTTCCATGTACCCTGGACGTATACCGCATAAAACACAAACAATGAAGAAGCATTGCCAAGCGCCAGACTATTCTGTTCCTAATTTTCGTGTGCAAGACTATATATTTTGAACATGCAAAATGATCCAATCGCCTATTTGAGATATGGCAGACACAATGGGAGGGCGCACTGTTTGATTTGGGTAACCATGCATTTATATTTACCCTAACCAAACAGCGCCCTCCTATTGTGTCTGCTATATCGTAAATGCGCCTTCCATGTATAGAGTTGCTATAGTTGGAACGTACTGCTCTACTCAAAAAATAATAAATATCACGTGATGCCTTTGTGCGCAAGGGTAAGTGGCGAGAAAAACAACCGCACATGTGAACATATTGTCTGGCAACATGCCATGTGTTACCTCATTATATAGCCTAATGCTTCGTATTTACTATTTACAAACAAAACATGATTATCATATTCTCGCAATGTTAGTGATGGATTTTGCGCGTTTTTATCAAATGTTATTGTTAATGTAAATTGTAGAGTATCATTTTGAGTTGACGTCAAAGTCCCCGCATTATCATTTTAAGTGTGGCTACTTTGATTCCTATCACACGTGCGTTTGCAGTCGTTATGATTAGATGGCATTACTGCCCTGGGCATCTAGCGCATGCGTGCGTGAGGCATTGCGCTTGGCATTGGTATATATAGCGCCCCACTAGCACTATATATAGCACTAACAATGTCATCCAGGGTCTGACCTGGCCTTGAACATTTCTACAGTAACTTGAATGGCTTGCCTCAGTATTCCAACAGTGCAGTAAACAGTTGCATGTCATATGCACAGTCAGTCTAATAAATACCGAATTTTCTGACGAAATCCTGGTAAGTCAAACTATACCTAAATCCATCAACGCGTATTGAACATCCTGTTTTTCTCTGCTGTGTATTTTTTTCGCATTTGTAAAAGAGATCGTGCGTAGCATTTTACTTTCTGCATGTACTAGTTATATAAAATCCACCAGTACGCGTGGTGAAAAGACATATGTCTTTTCACGGTACAAAATAGTCTCCGCCATTGTCGGTCATGCATGACATGCATGATTACGATTTTGTCCCGCTCTGAATTTGGTTCTGATATAAAGGCAAACCCGACGGAATTGGGCCCTGTGGTATAAGTAAGGGGGCTGCAGGCCGGGGCTTGGTCAGGGAGGGGCAAGTGTTCGCCCAACTGAAAATTTGCCGAGCGCGCGTGGTGAGAAAACAGTTAAAACACGGGGTATATTTCTAATCTCTATAGCTCTGACAGCAAAAGGGTATATAGTGACTTTCATAATAATTCCATTAATCGCTGATCGTGGACCTTATCATATGCTTTTAAATCTAGACCTATATGTATGTAGAGCTTTCCTAGACCTAATATCAAGTTCAAGTTGGCGTATGCAATAAAAGAACAATTAAATCGCAACCATGTTCTTGTATACGCAGACTGTTGAATCTAAAGCGGAAACAGTTCAAGTTCCGATTGCCGATATGCGGGTTTACGGTTGCAGGGCAGTAAATGGGCCACAATTGCCTACTGCGCGGCACAATTTACTCGCCCTCAAATTCTCTGGTATTAGAGCATTTGCGGGCCATGAACTTTGAGGGTTGTAAAAAAGAAGGGTGGAAGCCGAGAACAGAAATTTGGTCCTAAAATGTCTCTTTTTTTCAGTGCAGTAAAAGGCAAGATTTTTTTCAAAATCGCGATGGGCAGCAAGACTTCTTTGCGGGGTGATCATCTTTGGATTGAAATTTCTCCCCAGCGCCATAGGATGGATTACCTCGTAAAAATGAATAGGAAATGAAAGATGATGAAATAAGCTTTAATTTGATGTTTGTCTCGAACACCTCGATGAGTTGTAAGTATTTTTCCTGATTTCTGAAGCGGGTACATAATGTATCACTGGGGACTATGACACTTTATTTACTGGGTCTGCAACGTTACAGGGAGGAAATGATGGCCATCGGCAATGTTGCCCATCATCTGAAGTCATTCAAGGCGTTGCCATGGATACTCTCTCGTCATGTCGCACCCGCAACTTCAAGTTGTCATGCAAGACTTGCATCTACAGAGGGCAGTACACCATCACCCAGCATGTACAAGTTTGTGGTGGTCGGCGGTGGGTCGGGTGGTCTGGCTATGGCCAGTAGTCTGTCTCGTAAACACGGCAAGGGACAGGTTGCAGTCATCGAACCAAGCGATGTAAGACATCAAATTTTCCATTTCAACTTAGTTGGTTGTATAGTTTCTTTTTCACGTCCGGTGCAGTCCATTAACTATAAATAAAGCAGATCACAAGGCCATTTATCAAATGCCAGTATCCATTTCCAATCCTAGCAAAAAATACGGAACGACAGTGTGTATAAAAAAAATGGAAACAAAGTGTAACGGAATGCCAGACGTAGAATATGTAACCAACAAAAATAATATAGGTATGGTTTGAAAGAAACGCTTTTACACTGTAATATGAGACATCAACCGTCCAAATCTGATAATTGTTGACTTAGTTATGAGTAATTTTCCAAGAGAGGTCAAACTGACCATGGGACTCAGTTTTTAATTTTTAGGCATTATAGGGACCAAGGTAGCCTATAATTGCCTCTGTGTAATGGATAATTGCCTGGCCGACCAAAAAAAAAAAATGTGTTTAGCGAGTAAACATACACAAAGCTTTCTCGCTATCAGCTTGTAAGCATGTCTATGCCTACATGCTAATCATTTTTAGCATGAGGTGATAGGAAGAAAGTGTTTAGAATTGTGTTTACTCGCTTAACACATTTTTGTTGGCCAGGCAAATGTCCACACAGAGGCAATAAGGCCACCTTTGTCCCAATGCCTAAAATTCAAAACTTGGTCCCGTGGTCAATTTGACCTCTCTTGGAAAATTACTCATACCTCTGTCAAACATTATCAGATTTGGACGTTGGGTGCCTGCGTGCCTCATCTTAAAGTGGACAGGCGTATCTTTTACAAGCAATACCTATACTATCTACTTTGGTTACACATTCCCAGTCTGGCATTCCGTTATATTTTGTTTGCATGTTTTTAAGCACACTGTATATTGAACCTTGAGTCCTCCGCGACAGCTCCTCCGCGACAGCAGTGCCTAAAATATCCAGAAGTCGAAGCCTATTGCACACTATGTTAGGATGTACCTTCACCTACACGTTTTGTTTTCTTCCAAACGATACCACTTCCTTTATTGATATCAGTCCTTTCTTCGGTTTGAGCAAGGTTTCGCTGAAAGAACACTTACTTTGTGTGATCCTTGGACGGAACTTTTAAATGGTGTTTGTGTTCAAAATGCCCAATGATTCCTGTACTAAAAGAACGCTTAATGAATGGGCTTTCATATCCTAGATTTTGAAAGTGCTACAGGCAAAACTTTATTCACAAATTTGTCCTGCCACTTTTGGTGTTTTTTGTAACTCACCCTGTGTATCATCTTGTGATATTATGTCTTGTTTTTAATGAGTGAAAACCTGTCGATCCTTTAAGTAGATGGTATATGAGCGGTCCAAATGTTAATGTTTATCGAAGGTACATTACTACCAGCCCCTATGGACGCTGGTGGGAGGAGGCCTCAGGAAAAAAGAAGAATCCTGCAAACCAATGAAGGATTTCATGCCCAAAGCGTGCGACTGGGTCAAGGAAAAGGCTGTCGAATTCGATCCGGAAAATAACAGCGTCAAGACATCAGGAGGGCGAGTATTGCAGTACAAGTACCTGGTGATGGCCATGGGAGTTCAAATCAACTTTGATCAGGTACTAGTGTCAGTATTTAGTAAATTCAACTCTGACACTCGATTTAAATAAAGAGCAATATTCACAGCCAAATTAATTGATGAGTTTAGAAAAGGTTTGGTATAAGCATGCAAAAACAAAAACCAGTCTACCAACACACATTATGACCACGGCTGCCTGATTCATTTTTCTCACGTAGCTGATTTGTTCAGCACATAATCTAACATTATTTTCTTCCCGGCTCCCATGATGATGTGGACACTGCAGGAGAGGTATAACTAACAACACCATTTTTGTTTTAAAATGCAGATAAAAGGTCTACCAGAGGCTCTAGAGAATGATCCCATGGTTTGTAGCAACTACACCTACGAGACTGTTGGCAAGACATTCACGGCCATACAGAATTTCAAGAGTGGAAACGCCATATTCACTTTCCCCAACACTCCGGTCAAGTGCGCGGGGGCTCCCCAGAAGATCATGTATTTAGCGGAGGACTACTTCAAGCGGGTAAATTGTTGTGTGTGAATTCATGTCACTGGCAAAGCGAACTCATAATGTGCAATAATAATCTATAAACTTGTTCATGGCTCTATAAAAAACAAGTCAGCCGGGTCAGACAGACCCTTTGTATTGCCACACAAAAGCAATATGCAGGCAGTCATTCACACGATTGATAGTGCTTGTATTGAACTAGGCTGCACCAGTTCAAGTTTTCATGACCGTTTGAAATGCAAATCACTTACAGTCGCGGGAATCGAACCAATACAAATACATGTAGAATCGACTGGGGGTTACAACATTTGATGGGTGTATGTGCACGATCACGGAGATATTAGCCACACTCATTTGGCTTTTGGTTTTCTTCATAATATTTCGTGTAATTATTTTAAAATAATATTGAACAGCTGTCGTTTGCGTCACAGTCGGGGTTTTCAATAAGGGAACATGCATTACCCGTACTATAGAAAATGGACTGGCCCTAAATTAAACATATCCGCTCAATTAAGCGGTAAGAAAAGTAGATGATGCATGGCCCTAGTGCCCTCAGAAAGTGCTCTTTATTTTGTGTAGGCCCATATAGTGCATTTAATCTATGGTAGGTTACACAGTTTTTTGAACATTGCCCCATATAGCGTCACTGTCAGCCCCCACCCCTCCATTTTTTTTTAAATTGAGTTGTCACTGATCTCCTGGCAAATTAGACCTTTTCTCCCCCTCCAGAAAACAATAATCATAGCAGCATATTATGTTGAACGAAGGCTTTTTCTTTCTTATACTGCCTTCAGGCCCGAATTACCCAATAGGCACCGTAGGCACTGTGCCTAGGGCCTACGGAAAATTTGGGGGCCTACGGAAAATTTGGGACTACGAAAACTTGGGGGTGGGCCTACGAAAATACCGCAGTGTGCCATAAAACACATAGGCCTACTCACACACACCCACACGCGCAGAGAAAAGTTTTTTAAAAAGGTTTCAGGGTCTCTTTCTCAGAATTTTCGATTTCACCAATTGACGCTGTACAGCATGTATGCATTGGCCCTATTTGTAAAGTCTGTCGTTCTGAAACACGGTGCCAACCATGGGCGTCTATCGGTGGGGAAAGGGGGGATTGATGTCGTTCCCCAAGGATTTTCCCCCCAGAATTAAAATATGTAGCCTACATTTGATTCTATGGCTCAGAACAGCTGATTTAATGAATCCAAACTCGAAAAAGATGTTTAAATGATGATCTTGTGTTAAAACGGAAAAAAGACCATGCGAGTGGCAGGCTCGTTGACTCCGTGCGCCGTCACCAGGGGCGTAATTCTCGGGCAGGGGGTGGGGTGGGGTATATACCCCCACACTTTTTGACCTCGGGGATGGATATTGAATAGTCCCCCGCTTTTTTGGTGATGAGAAAAAAATGAGGATTTTGAGGTATTTTCCGAACGTCCCAGCAACTAAAATGTATTCAATAGCACTAGAAAGTGGAGAAACAAAGAACAAAAGCTTTTTAAAATGTAAGCGTGAGTATACATAATTGATAAAGAGCGTCCCATTATAAATTGGTGTCCAGCCCCCCCCCCTTTTCAAATGTCCACGGCCGGGCAATTCGGGCGTTTCATGTGCCATCTTGAGTTTGCTACGGAGAGTTCATTTTTCCCAGCGCATTGTGGGAGATGGTTGACAAATTCGCAGCGCGGGACATTGAAATGTTTTTTTTTCCGGTATAGTTTTCGTAAGCGTATGATTCGAGTATAAATTTGCCTTTTTCTTTTCTTTGTATCAATATGGTGTTTTTAGTAAGGCGGCAGAACGCTGTACCCAAATTTAAAGCCAATTAGCTAAAGTTGTTTAATGACACTCATTCAAATGGGCCTTGTTTTGTCGACCGTAATTTGAAAAACTGACTGTCCATGGCAAAATCTTGGTGGCGCTCTGCATTGTGAATCGCCCGAATTTTATGATTTTGGTCATCGTTCGAAATTAATTTTTAAAATTGCTCGAAAATACAAAATTCAAACCGGATAATAATTATTTTATTTCATTGTCGCAAAACTGCATGTATAAGCTCAGTACCTTTGCGCATACCTTGTTCAGGCCTGTTCCCTGATCCCAGACTGCAAAGGGGGGATCTTTAAATCCTATAGTGGATTTTTTTTATATGCAAGCGTGAAGCCCTGAGGGCGTGGGGTCCGGGGATGCTTAAGAGCCCTGGGAAATTTTTGGATTGCAGATGCTCTGTGGCGCAAATATCAAAATTGTAGCTTGACTCTCTATCGAAATATGCCCTCCTAATTTTGAGTCGTCACTAATAAGAATCAGCTCAATTCGTAACTGTGCGAGCGTGCACGTTCTTGTGTTTTGCACATAGCTGTCAACCCCCGTATATGAAGCGACTTCGCGCGGCAGCTTGTGCCGACATGACATAATGTACAATCTGTTGCCATGGGTTTCAGAACCTGATTTTAGCTTTGCGGAGTTTTAAGCAGCGGTGTTTATTATTTACATTCTCCACTTTGTTTTTATTCCCTCTTCCTTTCCCCGTCCTTCTCCATTCTTCGGAACTCTGGTGACTATAGGGCCTACAAAACACTTAATCCGGGCCTGACTGCCTTATCAAAAGATAGTCAGATTAGATATTGTTTGGCAAATATGACGAACATTTTGATTTGCAAATATTAAAAGAAGTTTCTTTAATCAGTGTTGTTGTATTGCGTACTCGTTCTCGTACGCGTCCTTTCTTTGTATTCGTACTCGAACCTGTACTCACACTTGTATTCGCACTAGTGATAAAGTAATCTTCGTACTCCTGAAAATGTTATCCAGCTAGAATTTTGGATAAGTATTAGATGTATATGTACGAAAAGATTTTTTTTTGATGGGTATTACATTTATTCCTAAACTGACAGCCAAAAAGCCTTTAGAAACATTTTGTACCAATCGAAATGTGCTCGTGCTCATGGAAACGTATACTCGTACTCGCAAAAAACAACAACCCAATGTTTCGTATACTCCTGCTCGTATTCATGGAAAAAATGCCCTGTACTCGAAGTAACACTCATACTCATACTCATGGGAAAGAATTCGTTCTCGTTCTCATGGAAACATACTCGAATACAACACCGGTAGCCATGTGAAGACGATAAAGTAATGATGATCCCTTTTTTGTGACAGAATAATATGCTTGACAAGGCCAGCATCAGGTATTATTCGCCACTGCCTGTCATATTCAGCGCACCCAAGTACGCCGCCATCTTGATGGGAGTCTGCAAAGAGCGAGGCATTCAGGTCAATCTTCGACACAATCTGGTGGAGGTCAAACCAGAGAGCAAAGAAGTGGTCATTGCAAAGCTGGACACTGAACCCATGGAGATGATTACTGTGCCTGTGAGTGTTCACCTACTTGTTGAGCATATTTCACAAATTCAACATAATATTATTGAAAAAAAAATGATCTCGAAACATGAGTGACGGAAAAAGATTGCAAAATGCATAATTTTGTTTCTGAGATATGGTAGTTTAAAAAGGTCTTGTGCTAAAACTGTTTGTCCACGGACGGCTTTAGCCCATCCGCTTGACTGAGCTCCGGAACTGGACTTACACGTGGACAATAGTGATTTTGGTAATTTGTATTCAAATTAGCATAATAACACTATTCTTGCGATTATTTAATAAAAACAATCACCATGTTTGGTTGAAGAGCTATACTTCACTACTATAAAAAAAACCCAGTTGGTTAAAGTTCCTGTCAAAAGTGGGTTGCCATCTTTTTACACCACTATGTATAGGCCTTTGTATACCGCGGTTTTTCGCAGTATGCTTATAGCACAGAACTTTGCTAAGCACAACAAAGTTGGCATAGCAAAAAAGGGCACCAGGCAAATTTTCATGCAGTGTACATTGCTTTAAATGGCTCCAAGCTGAATCATGTTTATCGCACAGTAAGCAATATTTTTACTTTGTTGCTCGATGAAATGAACCCTCTACAGCACAAAAGGGTATAGGCCTATGCTCCGACACATACACACCCTAACCCTTACCGGAACAGAGAGGTGTCGGAACATACGGGTGTCGGAACGAACAGTCACCGAACAAAAGAACACCTATAATATAAGCGACACAAAAAAATGTAGGCACTTCATCATTACTGTCCTTACTGCTCTATCCATGAACTTTTTACCTATTCATCAGGCCAAAAAAAAGTCTCCGGTTTCTGGTATGTTAGAGCTTGCCCCAAAAGCGGTGCGGCGACGCGACCTTTTTATTTATTTTTTATTTTTTTCTTCTTCAAATGTCGGCTGATGACTGCAAATGGTGCCCGACTAAATGCAGTGCAAAATATATGGGAGCCCAGAGAGGCCACATAAAGCTTATATTCGATCGTAACCCCATCTAAAAACACGTTAAAATTGTGCAGTAGCAGGATTCCAGTCAAACCAGTGAGTTTGGCGGTTTTGAGACATCATCTTACATTGAATTTAATTTTTTTCATTTTCCGACGTGCACGGCGACGCGCGCGCAGACCAGAAACCGGAGGTTGTTTTTGGTGGTGGTGGGGGCTAAGATGTGATTTTTTTGGGTTTTTTTTGCGTCGGGGTGATGTAAATCAAATTAGGTTTTGCCCTCCACAGACGTATAAACACTGAATATTCAGTGTGTTACCTCCCGAGTGAAAGTTGGAAAGTGATTTTTTTCCAACTTTCACGTCGGTGAAGGGCAAAATCTAATTTGATTTTATTCTTACCTGTTAATTCTTAAGTACGAAATGCTGCATGTGAGTCCTCCAATGGGCGCACCTGATATCCTGAAGGCAAGCCCCCTCGCTGGACCAGCAGGGTATCTTAGTGTCAACAAGGAAACGGGACAACACACCAAGTATCCCAACGTGTTTGGTATCGGTGACTGCACTGACTTCCCAACCATCCGAACCGCTGCAGCCGTGTGTAAGAATACTGTTCATTGGCTATATTCAGAGTTTTCAAAGGTTTTCATAGTACAATATATGATCAGTCCATACGGTACCTGTATCTCCCCTGGTGCAGATTCGAGCGAGGACTATATATGAAACCATAGTTTGACTAAGGCTTCGCCAGAACGAAGGATGGCTGGACTACTTTGGTCGACTATTAGGAACCGTGTAGACCTTTCTTTTGTTTGTAAACATTGGCTCCATTTTACATGGGCTGCCGCAAGGGCATAAATTAAAGCCGTGGTTGGCAACATATTTCTACAAAAAGTCCCCATAACGCCCTCAATACATAGTATAAGGCGTCTTTAGGAGTTATGTTGTAGCTTTGTTGACAATGTTGTATGTCCAACAATCAAATACTATTTTGGTTAGGCCAATAAAAAATAAGTCGGTCTCTGGTCAGCGCGCGTCGATTTTAAGCATGCGCGTCGATTTTTTTTTTCCAAAATGTTCCGCGGTAGCTCCAACAGCGCCCTCTATTTCCGCACCTCCTCAATTTTTTTACCAAAGAGCACCAAGGAATGGGAAATTGCACCAAGGCAAATGATCGAAAGCACCAAGGCAAATTATGGAGGACACCAATGTACACGAGGACACCAAAAAAGCAAAATAGTACCTACCTTGTCTGTACAATCCAAGCTTGAAGAAAAAGAAGAAGAAGAAAAAAAAAGCCGCGTGGCCGCGTCAATTCCGGAACTTTGGTCTGACCAGAGACCGAATATTTTTTTGGGGGGGGCCTTATCTGTAATAATATAACTCATCTTCATTTTTGCCGTGTTTGACCTTCCATAGTTTTGCAACCCGTGGTTGGCAAAATGTGCAGTTTGCCAACCAAGCATTGCAAAACACAACAGAGAGCCAGGACTAAGGGGATTTGTGATGGCGTTTTGACCAGCGTTTGACAAGAGGCGTTCACACGTTGCTGCAAGTGCGCAGGCTAGGCGTAAGCCACGTACATCAACAATATAGTGAGATAAACGCGCACCCATGCGTTGGCGCGTGGCATGGCAGCGATGACGCTCATGATTTCGTTCGGTGTCAGTTGTGTTGGTAATTTTCATCACTGAGTGGGTACTTCACTTCTGAACGGAGTACAACCCCCAAGAAAACCGACAGACTCCCATTCCTTTACTTAAAAAAAGGAGATAATCAGAGAGGTTCTTTCTCTTTCCAAAATGCGCATTACCTGGCGTTTTGTTTGTGCTAATTCGTGTGTGATTATCTGCTTTTCCTGCAGCTGTCCAATCGGGAATCTTGCTAAGAACAATAAATGCTGTCATCAATGGTCTTACCCCAGATGGAAAGGTAAGAAGAAATCTTACATATTTGACGTTTTGTTCTAGATTTCTGTAGGTATTAAGTAAAGGGTTAGTCCATGACAGTGTCGGATTTACGATAGTGAGGTACCTTACTGAAAAAATCGTGACACAGTGGACAAAAGCACAATTTTTTCACCAAAGCATCTCCATGGTATACCTTTTCGAAAAAAAGACGGACGCAAAAAATTTGATGATGGGAAGGGCATGTATGACGTCATTATGACGTCATCAGCTAATTATTACATGAAAAAAATATAAATTGATAATAATCTTCAGAACTACAAGCTTTACAGCAACAAATGTGGTATCAAATTAAAGGGGACAGCAAGCTCTTTCATATGAGTGGTATGTCATGGGCATGAAATATAGTTAAGGGTGATTATGTGGGTCAAAAAAACCTTTTTTGGTCAAGAGACATGTTTTTTAGGCTAAAATCATGGATTTTGGGTAGTCACATTGACACTTTGTTTAAACATGCAAACAGTATGTGGTATTGTGAGATGTTTTTAAGTTCGAAAGAAAAGTTCAAATTCTATGCCAAAAGAGTTTTTGTAATTGATTATTAGTATCATAAATATGTTTAAACTTGTTCCAAAGATAAGCGGAAAAGTGAGGCATCTTATAGCGAGCTACATTAGTAACAAAAATGCTAAGGATCGTTACATGGTATTTAAAAGCACCATTTTTTCACCAAAGCTTTGCCAATGTGTTACGATTAAAAATAGGGGAGGATGCAAAAAATCAGATGACAGGAAGGGTACTTTATGACGTAATAGTGACGTCACAATATACTACCGAGCTCGTACAGTAAGTAATTGTAGAAAATACGGTCTTAAGCGTTGTGATGAGATTCCAAGTAATTAACTTGACATTTTGAGGGTCAGGGAATTGAAGAGTGATATAATCAGTGACATTTAAGTAACAACAAGCTTTTTTGCTGTTGCAGTGATGTCACTATTTTCAAATTTTCTTGAAAAATCTAAGCATTTTTGATTACGGACAAAAGTGCTACAATGACGGTATTTGTCACGCAGAAAATAAATTGTGTGAAATTGTGCGGCTCCTTGAATTTGGTCTTTACCACATCCATTTGTTTTGACCATTTACTATAGCTGGAAGACGTAACATTCTTATATGTGTTGTATATTACGGGTAATGAGGTATGGGTTAGGAGCCAGACAGAAAGGAACGTGGTAACCTGAAATAGATTAACAAAGTGGCCGGAAATGGTGATGGTACGTCTTTTAACAATGTATTACAAACGGGGACCGCCCGATAGTCCGAAGGTCCAATAGTCCGAAGGTTCTTTAGTCCGAAGGTTCGATAGTTCAAATGCACAAAGTTTCCATAAGGGGGGTTCGTTAGTCCGAAAATGAAATAAGGTTCGTTAATCCGAACATTTGATGCAATAGTCGGAAGGTTCATTAATCCGAAGGTTCATCAGTCTGAAGGTATATTTATCCGAAGGTTCGATAGTCCGAATTTAGAATAAGGTTAATCAGTCCGAAGGTTCAATAGTCCGAAACGAAAATAACAAGCCCGCGGGAACGGGGGGTGCTGAAATATGCTTCAGCACCCCCTATATACTCCCGGGCAAAAATGTGTTCCAGCCAGCAGTGTTCTACGACGTTGAAATTGCGCCGCTGCGCTATACATTATGCTTGCTCTAAAAATATCTCCTTCGTTTTGTTCGTTTCTAGTTTTGCCGCGGCTAAGCGCGGCGCTTCGAACGTCTAGCACAAAGTAACACTGTAAAATATCAGGAGGAGGTATTTTCTAAATTTTCAGGCAGTGCAGAATCGATATTTCTCTCAATGTATCTAAAATCATGAAAAAAATAACCTCGGCCATGACAATGGTGGCAAAGTTGATTATGCTAGCCACAATTTTTTTCATTCGATCTTTCAATAGGGGCAAAGTTCATACCTTTCCCCTGAAGGTTTTTCTTTTCATTTAAAAGTTTCATTGACGTTGCTAGCATTCTGTACTCAACATTAACAAATATCAAGGTTCACACACATCCCAACCTAATAGGAGTGGGACGGGCTTCCATTGAAACTAGTTCCAGTGTAGTTTCGTTTTAATAAAAAAGCTATTCATGTGTAACCCTTTGCAAGTTTTTTCTCATAAAAACTCAGTAGACCGATAAATCCTTGCCTAGCCCCAAACTTGCCGCCTACCGATCATAAACATAAAGATGCATTTTGTTTGTTGGTCTTTTACATTTGCCATTCCCTGTAACAAACAAATAACACTGCAAATATATTAAGAGCTACATCGTTTAGGCCTATGTGAATATTTTTATGAACAGAAATTCACCCGCTTCCAGTGGAACCATTTTGTTTTAACTTGAACCAAAAAACACCCTTTCGGGTTTTATAAGTTTAAGTATATACTTCAGTATATTTCATCACAGTGCATCCAGAATCCGACATTTTCAGGGGCCTTAAAGCAGGCCCCTGGCCCTGTGGCCCCACGCCGTAAGGGCCTCGGAAAATAAAACAAAACATACACGACGGAATTTACTAAATGTAAGAAAGCAGCCTAGCAACAATAATATTTACATGCGATGTCATGCATAATGATACAATTCTTTGTCAAGAATTAAATGGAACAAAGAATGAAGATAAAAATACAGGGTTTTCGACTTTTCAGTACAGTAGAAACGTTATAAGAGCAACAGTATATTCTAAAAAAAAAAGGGAAATAAATTGTCTTTATAATCTCAAAAAAACCCGTTTGCTAAAAAAGTCGCGGCGCTTCGAACGTCTAGCACAAAGTAACACTGTAAAATATCAGGAGGAGGTATTTTCTAAATCTTCAGGCAGTGCAGAATCGATATTTCTCTCAATGTATCTAAAATCATGACATGTTTATGATATTTCCGCCATTATGGAAGCTTTGACCCGAAAAAAATAACCTCGGCCATGACAATGGTGGCAAAGTTGATTCTGCTTGCCACGATTTTTTTCATTCGATCTTTCAATAGGGGCAAAGTTCATACCTTTCCCCTGAAGGTTTTTCTTTTCATTTAAAAGTTTCATTGACGTTGCTAGCATTCTGTACTCAACATTAACAAATATCAAGGTTCACACACATCCCAACCTAATAGGAGTGGGACGGGCTTCCATTGAAACTAGTTCCAGTGTAGTTTCGTTTTAATAAAAAAGCTATTCATGTGTTACCCTTTGCAAGTTTTTTTCTCATAAAAACTCAGTAGACCGATAAATCCTTGCCTAGCCCCAAACTTGCCACCTACCGATCATAAACATAAAGATAAATTTGGTCTGTTAGTCTTTTATATTTGCCATTCCCTGTAACAAACAAATAACACTGCAAATATATCAAGAGCTACATCGTTTAGGCCTATGTGAATATTTTTATGAACAGAAATTCACCCGCTTCCAGTGGAACCATTTTGTTTTAACTTGAACCAAAAAACACCCTTTCGGGTTTTATAAGTTTAAGTATATACTTCAGTATATTTCATCACAGTGCATCCAGAATCCAACATTTTCAGGGGCCTTAAAGCAGGCCCCTGGCCCTGTGGCCCCACGCCGTAAGGGCTCGGAAAATAAAACAAAACATACACGACGGAATTTACTAAATGTAAGAAAGCAGCCTAGCAACAATAATATTTACATGCGATGTCATGCATAATGATACAATTATTTGTCAAGAATTAAATGGAACAAAGAATGGAGATAAAATACAGGGTTTTCGACTTTTCAGTACAGTAGAAACGTTATAAGAGCAACAGTATATTCTAAACAAAAAAGTGAAATAAATTGTCTTTATAATCTCAAAAAACGTTTGCTAAAAAAGTCATATGAAAGTGGCTAGGAATCGCCTCATATTGCACCACAGAGCATCCATATTCCAAAACTTTTAGGGGCCCTTTAAGCCACGCCGTAAGGGCTTTGCGCTCCGCGTTCGCATTAATTTTGTCCGTCCTTTAGAAATTCCAGCACCCCCTGGCAAAAGTTGAAAATAAGGTTCAATAGTCCAAAGGTTCGATAGTCCGAATTGACAATAAGGTTCGATAGTCCGAAAAAACTCTATGATGGTCCGATGGTCCGAATCGACAGTAAGGTCCGATAGTCCGTGTTAGGTTACTGGTTTAAGGTTGATAAGAATTGACAAGATTGCGGAGACTCACCATTTGGGGTTCACCATGCGGGCCGCCATGTTTGCACATGTTTTATTCATGAGTGCGTGTACTTACAGAACGTACAGTTCATGTCATGGAACGTACAGTCCGAAGGCCTGTTATAACAGTCCGAATCGACAATAAGGTCCGATAGTCCGAATCAACAGTAAGGTCCGATAGTCCGACGAGTCATACTGACGAACCGTATTGCCCATTCGGACAATCGAACCTTATTCTCAACTCGGACTATCGAACCTTTATTCAATTCGGACTATCGAACCTATCGTATATTCGGACTATCGAACCTTCGGATTAATTAACCGTATTCTATTTTCGGACTAATGGGACCTTCGGACTATCGAACCTTCGGATTATCGAACCTTCGGACTATTGAACCTTCGGACTAACAAACTTTGGACTAATGACCCTTCGGACTAGAGAACCTTCGTACTATCGGGCTGTAACCATTACAAACATAATACCAGTGCAGCAAGTCATGTCCTGCAGTTTGTAAAGGTTTTTAGTTTGGGACGTGAAAAAGACAAACAATTATCCATGATGCACAAGCACAAGTGTGTTTCTCGATTGAATGCACCATCCTTGTCGTTGATGGACCGTCTATCATATTGAAGTATCCATCAGACATCGTCTTCTGTGTGACACGAGCAGAGCATCTCTGAAGGTCCGCTGTGTGAGTAGTTTATCCTTTCTTGTTTCCACAAAGCTGGATTGCGACTGAGATCGTGCAAATAAATAATCTTTAAAAAAGCTTCATCTGTAGTCTTGTTTATAAATTATTAGAGATTTTGGTAAAAATGAACAGAAGTCTTTATAGAAATTGTAGATATAATTCATCTTGCGTAAAATATACCTTTGCAAGTTTACAAACTGCCACAAACGTATTATTTTGCAACATTGGAACGTATAATTGGTTTGAACATTCTACCTTTTTATTGCTTATGTGAACTGTTACTATCGTATTTCAGGACAGTCATCATGGATTGGACTGCTTGCATTATCTGCATGCAAACTACACCAGAAAAACTACGTTGTCCACAAAAGGGTTTAAATTGTAACGCCGGAGAAGTATATGCTCAATTCCTGGCTAATGTTGAAGGGTTTAGGGCAATAAATGCATTGCCAGTTGATGTACAGTAAGTAGAATACGGAGCCGAAGGGACAGTAGAAACTTTTGTGGAAAATAATGCCTCGTGGCATCATTCCTGAGGTAACATTTATGAGATAATCATGACGTAAGACATTGCATTTTAACGAATCATTGATCACAACACGGGATAGGAGCGAGGGTCAAATGTACATGTACATACATGTTTAATTTAATACATTAAATTAGAAAACATCCCTCATTTTATCAAACTATTTGTATTTAAATCTTTTAAAGAACTAAGAACAAAATTGGCAACTGCACTGATTTCCTTGATCTCAGAAACGTATATTATATGTAAAAAAAAAACGATCCATGGCTTATTCCTAACTAATATCTCAATTTTAATGTATAAGTGTGTAATAATTAGCCAATGACGTCATAATGATGTAATAAATGGCCCTTCCAATCATCCAATTTTTGTATCCACCTTGTTTTCGAAAAGGTAAACAATGGAGATACTTTGGTGTGAAAATGGTGCTTTTGTCCACCCGTGTCACGATTTTATCACTAAGGTACCTCACTTTTCCGCTTATCTTTGGAACAAGTTTTAACAGTAAGATACTAATAATCAATTACAAAAACTCTTTTGACATAGAATTTGAGCCTTTCTCTCTGACTTAAAACCAACATCTCACAATACCACATACTGTTTGCATGTTAAAACAAGGTGTAAAAGTGACTACCCAAAATCCATGATGTTAGCCGAAAAATCAGGTATTTTGACCAAAAAGGTTTTTTGACCCACAAAATCACCCTCAACTATATTCCATCCCAATGACATACCACTCAAATGAAAGATCTTGTTGTCCCCTTTAATTTGATACCAAATTTGTTGTTGAGACGCTTGCAGTTCTGAAGATTATTATTAATTTATATTTTTTCATGTAATAATTAGCTGATGACGTCATAATGACGTCATACATGCCCTTTCCATCATCCAATATTTTGCGTCCGTCTTTTTTTTCGAAAAGGTATACCATGGAGATGCTTTGGTGAAAAAATGGTGCTTTTGTCCACTGTGTAACGATCCTAAGGATTTTTGTAACTAATGTACCTCACTACGAAGGCAGTACCGGTTTACACTCTCAAAAGTCCCTGGTCAGACTGACTCAGAATGCGGGTTCTATTTGGCCTAACCGTTTTCTGGGTCCAAAAATGACATTTTTTCCGGGTCAAAAATGACACGTCATATTGACCTGAAAATGTGTCTTTTTGACCTGGAAAGTGCCAGTCAAGACGGTATGGCAAAGACAGTAACGGTTTGGCTGAGGCATTTGCCAGAAGACAGTGCCGGTTTGAATTTGAGAGTGCCCGTTTGGGGCCATAAAGTGCTGGTTTGTATTGAACCACTGCCAGTTTGATAAAAAGACAGCGGACGAGATGATGCCAGTTTAGCCTGGACGGTGTTGGTTTGACAAAAACAGGGGCAGGTTTGATGTTAGTGTCATATTGTACGAGATAGTGACAATATTTGACCGGTTTGGATTGAACAGTGCCTGTTTGGGGCGAGAAAGTACCCGTTTGAATAAATCTATGCCTTTGGAAGAAAAAAACAGGTAAAAAACAGTGGACGAGAGAGTGCCAAATTCACAATATCTTGAAAGTGATCAAGATAGTGCGAATTAAGACAAAGACAGTGCCGCTTTGGGTCAGACAGTGCCCGTTGACGAAGACAGTACCGATTTCCAAGACGAGCCCCCCCCCCATATTGATTTTCTGTAGGCCTAAGAATCCGGAGAAAAAAACCGGTCTACATTTCAGCACGCCTACTTGCAAAAAATGTCTGGATCCAACCCCTGCTAGCCCCCCTAAAATTTAGGCTCTAGAACCGCGCCTGGACAAGACATTGCAGGTTTAGCAGACACAGTGTTGCTTTGCCCAAATATGGATGGTATGCGAAGAAGTTGCAATTTGGACATGGCTAGTGTTAATTTGACCAAACCATGCAGCTTTGGCCCTTCGCCAACGTCTCTGTTCAAGACCGCTGGTCAGAAGCCATCAAGCCAAAAGTCACGATGTTAGTAACATTAGCAAAGCTGCCAACCTGACAAAAAGCAAGCCGATAGTTCAGTTAATGGTATAGGGCATCGTACATAATACTCCAGAGGTCACCGGTTCGAATCCTGTTCTACTCAATTTCTTCGTTTAACATTTAAATTATTACAGTGCACCTCGTCAGTCTCCTTTTGTAGTTTATTTGAAGAATATTTGTCGTCTCTTGTATGTCGTAGTACAATGGCTACACCTCATGCCCACTGGTCACGGCCCGTCGATCATGTATACTGGCCGAGTTTGACTATAACTTCGAAGCTCTCGAGACATTCCCCATCGAGCAAGGGAAGCAGCGCAGAACTGCCTACCACCTGACATCCGATCTCTTGCCAAGCTTGTATTGGCACGGTCTGCTGAAGTAAGTACAACTGTAACAATAATACAACTGGAACAATAATACAACTGTAACTAATTTTAACTGTTATATTTAACAGCTTTAAATCTGGTGATTTACCTAACTTTTATCGGGGGTCAATACTGTACTAACAAATTATGTAGGATTTCCACAGGTCCCATGGCAACCGAATTTTAAAACACCTGTAATCATAAACATTTGTCATTTTTGTGTAAAATAATGGAAATGTGCATTTATTTGAGTCAAATTCCTGTTTTCTTTCCCCCAAATGATCAAGTATCCACTAAAAGACCAAAATTCGTGGTCACGTGACCATGTACACTTAAGCTCCACATTCCAAATACTGAGTGCGGCACACAATACTGTGGAAAAAAATCCGGTCAAAGTGCGCGGCACCTGAATTTTCCAGCAGAATATTTTCAGCTTAGCTAATGTAATAATCTTTGTGATTAATTTGTAATTACATTTGGAGTTCGTACATAAAATGATTATGGCTGCAACGAACAGCGTGAACAAATTCCCACTGGTATCTACTCGCCATTATGACCCAACATAATGTTTTTGGAAATATTTCCCACCTGAAAAATCTTATGAAGTAAGCTTCGGTTATAAAGTAATTTATCCACCGGCAAAAGAACAGAACTGAGTAATTGGAAGGGAGTGCAAAGGATTCTAAATTACGAAATCTTGCATGCAGTACCGAGGGACCCCCCCCCCCAAAAAAAAAACAACAACACGCTTGTGGCCCCTCTACGCTTCTGTACTCCTTGTAATTTTGGACAATTGGGGTTTTTTTTATATTAAATCCGCCGGCGAGAGGTTAATTTCGCAGGGTTGCGCGCGCAGAGTTCACAATGCCTTAAAAGAATTCGTCTACACAACCTACGCTAATATATATTATCTATTCCCCACAAGGAAAACACACAAGATAATATGTCATGATAAAATCCGTAGAATTATATGGGACCCCAAGTTAATTCCCTCTCATGAATCATCTTTATTTTTTGTTTATTATGTAGTGATATTGTGTTTAATTGATGGCCGTTAGCCAATGACGCAGATCGCGGTGAAAAGGGCATTGTTATTTTCAAAGCAAACGTACGAGCCCATGGCTTTTTTTTTTTAAATGTCATGACCGGTCAGTATTTGACGCTAGCGACCTCAGGCACCTCTGTTCAATTGGTTGTAAGTACTGTTTAAGAATACATAGGGTCACTCGGGTTCGTAAGTTAATTTCTGTTGTCGTTCTGTGCAAAATAATCTTGAAAATAACAGTCAACGACAATTTAAGTAGGCATAGCTTATTCTTTGTGGCAGATTTTCGTGTAGTCTTGGTCCCATACTCCCCTTGTGCAGACTGTCCCTGATAAGACAGTAAGGGCGCAGAACTGTAAATAGGACCGAAATTGCCTACGCCGGCCAAATCACGATTTGCATGCCCTCAAATTCTCCGGTATTCGAGCATTTTGAGGGCCGTGAACTTGAGGATTTGTAAAAAACAAAAAACAAAAACAAAACAAAACCCAAAAACAAAAACAAGAATGGTGGAAGCCGTGCAGAGGACTGCAAGCTCGTATTAGTGTGTAATGTGGATGAAATTACACCCTAAATTGCTCTATTTTGCAATGGAGCGTAGGCGTCCGTTTTCAAAATGGCGATGGGCTTTCATGCCTGCTTTTAGGAATGATCATCGTTGGATGAAAATTTCTCCCAAAAGTCATTGGATAACCCCCCAAAAAAAAAATAACGGAAAAGAAATATGATGAAATAGGCTTTAATTTGATGTGTGACTCAAACACCTTGGAGAGTTGTGAGTATTTTGAATAATTTTGGGAAGTGTGCGTAATTATCACAGAGCTCAAATTATCACTGACCTCCTCCCCAGGACCTTTGAACTCCTCCCCAGGTCACGCTCATGTCCTCAACATGGTTCACGTGCATGGTATAATGACAAATTTCACACACGATCGACCACAGACAGCAACATTACACCCTACTTTTATGCGACATTTTATCACATTAGTAATAATAATAATAATAATACTGAACATTTATATAGCGCTCTAACTGTCATAGAAAGTACCACAGCGCTTTACACAAAAATTTACGAAAATCCAAAAAAAAAAAAACCCAGAAAACAGAACAAGAAATAAACCACATTCAAAATACATGAGTAAGCAATAACATATCAATTAAACAGATCAGTTAATCAGATCAATTAAACAGATGGGTTTTCAGGGATTTTTTTAATGTTGCTAGTGAGCTAGAGTGGCGGATGGTTCACTGCCTTGCAGCAGATTGTCACCACACCAGTTATAGTACAACCACATTGCTTATTTTCGCTTTGAAGAGGAGAATAAAGCCAAATTCAAAATGGTTCCACGACAGCCATTGCGAAACCACGGTGTTCACTCGGCCGTTGCATGCAGTGCGCGTGAACCAGCAGACATGGTTGCACCGATTTAAGCTGTGAGTGACGTCACGACTTTTTCAGCGATTTGTAAATCAGCCGCGCTGAGAGGACATTATTTACAAGATGAATCAAATCAAGTCGCGGGAATTTTGGCAGCGCTACCCAGGAAATTCCAAGCATACCTCCTCGCGTGCTTTAGCTTGAATACAGCCCGCGTGATGTATGCATCGGCGTACCAAGGACTAACGTTCTGAGGGGGCACCTGGGGGTGCACACATTTTTCAAGGGGGCACATGAAGGCAACTGATATATACTTTTGTTCAATTCAAGATTTCAGATGGGGGCACGGACATACGCTGGGGGCACGTGCCCCCCCCCCCCCCTACCGTGCCTCCCTCTCCCTCGTAGTTACGCCACTGGATGTATGTTCAGAATTTCCCGGGTAGCGCTGCCGAAGTTCCCAAGACAAGAATTGATTCGTGTTGTTGATAGTGGCCTCCACGACCGCAGGCGGCTTTACCGCTCTTAAGAGGGACCGGCTGTATTAGTTGATTAAAATCTGTATTCAGTCTTCGAACAAGACTAGTTTTCGTGTGAGGGTGTAAGCTTTCTTGACGTCATAGTTGGTGCTTAAATAGCTGAGTAGTATTAATATAGTGCATGTAGAATGAAAATTGCAGACCATTGAAGACGTGGAATTAACAAACCATTTTCAGGACATTGACACATCTTGCACTGTCCAAGTACATGCGACATAATAGAAGGATGTCGAACAACGCAACTTCAACAGGCGAAGATGGTTTAGCGGCGTCCGTCTACGACAGTTATGGCGAAAAGCAGTTGGTAGCTGCTTTGAACAGTCTCATCTCTTTCGCCGGAGTCGCGGGCAACAGCGTCGTCTTGCTGGCTGTAATCCTGTCCCGCAAACCCCGCACGATCACCAACGTGTTTGTGGTCAACTTGGCGGTAGCGGATCTCTTCACTTGTCTGAGTTTACCCATCATGGTCCTGGCGTTGCTGAGCGAGAACAGGGAAAAGCTGCTTGTATCGGAGAGTCTTTGTGCCTTTGAGGGGTTCTTGCTTATCGTTTGCGTCGGATGCAGCATGAACAACATCGCGATGATAGCCGTCTACCGTGCCTTGATCACTCGCCGAAAAATCCGGAGCCGTTTTGTCTCCCTGTTCAACCGGCGCGGTCTGGCAACAATAGTCGCTACAACCTGGATTATCCCTTGTGCATTAGGACTTGTCCCCATCGTATCTGAATTCGGCTCGTACGAATATGACGCCAAAATGAGCACTTGTTCTTTTAACCCTACAGCTTCGGGGTCTGGGACATTCAGCAAAATCATGATGGTCGCCTTCTATCCAGTGCAGCTGGTTTTAACGTTCGCCAGCAGTGCATTCATCATCTTGAAGGTAAAGAAGTATTCCAGGAGGGTAAATGCTGCACACGGACAGCCTCATCCCGAGGGTACCGTAGCCGTAGTCGGTGAAATCATGAGGCAAGAAACACAAGAAGACGCACACGGGCAGCTCCATCCATCAGCCCAGGCATCTCAGCATTGCCTCCTTGATGGACACAGAGTCGAGCCCGCCACCGCTTACCCGTCCTCACGCCTCGCTGGCAGACAGGAAACGCAAGACGACGCACACGGGCAGCTTCATCCATCAGCCCAGGCCTCTCAACATCGCCTCCTTGATGGACGCAGAGTCGCGCATTCACCCGCTAACTCGTCCTCACGCGCCGCTGGCAGACAAGAAGCGCAAGCAGACGCACACGGACAGCTTCATCCATCAGCCCAGGCTTCTCAACATCGCCTCCTTGATGGACACGGAGCTAGAGTCGAGCCCTCCACCGCTAACCCGTCCTCACGACCCGTTGGCAGACATATATACCGGCACAGGCCGCCATATCGTCGAAGCACCGACGTCACCCGCTGTTTATTTATCGTCGTCTTCTTCTTCGTTCTGTGCTGCACGCCCTATTTGATAACCATGGCAGTGCTGAAAGACCGAGTCAAGAAATATGTCCCCTTTTTGGCCTCACTGATTTTGGCTAATAGTTGCATCAACCCTGTGATTTACACGGCCCGGCACCCAGACTTCAAGCTGGTGTGTCGCTGCATCATGCTGTGTAGACTTGCACAAATACCCATGAAATCTTCTTTTCTCCGGAGATTGCTCCAATTCCGAAGATGAAACTTGGGGAGTCAGGTCGTCAAAATATTAGTCCCACCTTCATGACCCGCGGGTTCGAACCCCACCCAGGCCGACATGTTATTTTTTTCTAATAATTTTCTTTATTGTCTTTTTCCTGTAGGGTTCTTCAAGATCATGCCCTTTTGTAGAATCCATGAAGAATTAGACTTACAATTTAAATTTTTTTAATAAGTCCCCACCAAAAAGGGTATAAGACATAAGTTTACAACTCCTTTAGAATGATTCGTCTTATTTTTCTTGTAAACCGGAACATTTTTCAATTGAAAAGAAAACTACATCTTTTTGCAATGGTTGAGGTAGCTTACCACCCCACCTCCCGACTAACCAATGTTAATCATTTACATAATGGATACAAATTCTGGTTCCCTGAATATTGTCATCATTCAATGATTATGTTTTCTGTTGCTGTCACGGTATGAAAATCTGATTTTTGGCCTCTAGCTTATGGCATTCTTGATGTTTGTTAAGTTTGAAAATACCATTTTTGTTTGCAGGGGACATTGGCACGGACCGGCTGTTTACCGCAAAATATTTCATCTTGGTTTCTCCAAGTAAAAAAAGAGACGCAGTTCAAGGAGTATCTGTTCAAGTGGCCTTGGGTGGAGGTTTATATAGTATGGCATTATTTTTGTAATGTTTTTAAACTATACTCAGAGAAATTACAGGCTTCAAAAGCGGTGGGATATTATTTTCTGTTTTGTGTTCGATTTCTGGTTATTTTTTATTTCAGGAGCTTTGCTATACAGAAAGTGACCGAGAGTTAAAAAATATATATACATTTGAATTAAAAAGAGACGTGGCTCACTCCATTTAATAAAAAAATATCATAGGAATAAAGTACCTGTTATTAACAAAGAATTGGCATACTCTATTCACACGTTTCAGCTGTCCACCACTGATCATTTGCCAATACGCACCAAGCAGTTGATGAATACCTTTTAAATATGATGCACTGATTTCGTCGGTTTTCCTTCCTATTCTCGTACTATAATTTCTATTTTTTCCCCACCTCTAAAACTGAACATCTTCTTCTTCATCTTTCCCCTCCCACTTCAGGCTTTTGCACATAAAGATTATTTGGTTTCATTACCAGAAAGAGTAAAAAGAATGCAAAAAATGTCCCTAGACGCCCCCCCCCCCCGAAAAAAAATCAAACGTCCGTGAAGAGGACTAAACTTACCCATTTTGAAATTTGGCAATGATTGGCCTGATTTTTTTCTTGTTAACAAGACCTATACCTTTAATTGAGCATACAGAAACCTATTGTTTCTGCAATGCGCATGTGCAACTTAAACGGAATATCGAACCATGATAAACCAAAAGTAAATGTAAATATTGTGCTGAATGTAATTATTTCATATTTTTAAACATTAGGCTACGACTAAAAGGTATAAAACACAATGTACAACGTTTCCATATTGTCAATCGTAAAATAGTGAATGTGAAAGATATTACGCATGCATAAGTATTTTTAGAATGATATTTACAACTGTGCACCGATTTTTTTATAACAGCGTTTGCTTTAGTATTTTTTTTTTTTAGAACCAATCATTTTGTGCTTATGTGACGTTTGTATTGGTGTGGTATTTAGATCGATTGTGCAGCCGGAAAGAAAATAGCTTTTGCCTTCGTTTGGTACAATGTGTGCACCGATGATTGCATTTGCGGGGAACCCCGTGGCTTTTTGAAATTGTACTTTTCAAATACGCAATGAGGCACGATGGCTGCTTTGGTGTATTATCATTTGTTGTGAGGTATATATTATATAAATATAATGTAAAATTGATTTTGCCTTCACTAACAACCAAAAACTTGCCATCCGCGCTGACGAGAATTGACGTGTCTACAGTCGCGGGTCGTAATTTGATCCGGAATCCACGTCAGATTTGACACTTGTCCGGGTCCAAATGACACTTATGCCAGAAGGTTATTGGGTCAAAAATGAGTCGTAAAATGACTCAGCACAGTGTCAGTTCTGACCAGAAAGGTGTCAGCATGACTTTTTCAGTGTTGTGAGTCGTATTTGCAAATCGCTAATTGACGTTGTGTAGAAGTTCATAATTTAGCGTAAGCCTTTTATATACAAGGGATCCAAGGTTAGGGAAATGAGGTAGCTTACACCCCCGACCATAGTGTTAATTATTATATAATCGTCACCGTCACCACGAGCTGAAACTCACGCGCGCGTGAGTGCGCTGCACGCGCACGTATTTACAGAACCGGGACAGTTTGGGTTTCACGAACTGACATCCTCCACAGTGCGGCACTTTTAGAGCACACCCCGTGCATTTTCGGTTTCACGAACCGACACTGAAACGCTTTTTAATTAAAAATTTGTAGCATCACACAAGTACACGGATAGATTTAATTCGTGTCAAACATTTCAAACCGTTTTTCTCCGTTCTGTATTGGCGCATCATGCTTGCGTGTCAGTTCGTGAAAACGGAAATGTACAGGGTGCGCTCTAAAGGTGCCGCACTATGGAGGATGTCAGTTCGTGAAACCCAAAATATCCCGGTTCTGTAAATACGCGCGCGTGCAGCTCACTCACGCGCGTGTCAGTTTGTGGTGACGGTGACGATATAATGGGGGGGATGCTAAAATTCTTCAAATAACTTCATCCCTTAATAATTATGTTTACCGTGGTATAGAAAAAAAGGATTATGAGCCTCTTATGACATTATTTAGATACATTGTATTTCTTAAATTATAATTTTTTTTTTCTCGTGGATTCCAATTACATTGACGTCCGTCCACTTTTATTCTGTATTCATAGGAATTGTGCATTACTTTGTGAACCCAGCAAGTACTGTGGGGAAATAGTGAGGGTTAACTATCATTTTTTTTTGCATTTGGAGGGGATACTGGGACAATATTTCATTATGGTTTCTCCTTTTGAAACACGAGACGCAGTTCAGGGAGTACCAGTGCAAGTGCCCTGGGGTTGAGGGTTATAGCATGGCATTACGCTCTGTTTTGAATTTAAAATCAGAGAAATTACAGGCTTCAAAAGGGGTGGGATTTTTTTTCCATTTTGTGTTCGATTTTTTTTCTTTTCATTTCCTGATTCTCAATCTCATTTTAATTTGAATGCCTGTGTGTATTACTCTGTTGCTAGCTTAGCTTCAAAGCATTTGAGCATTCCTTTATAGATAGCAGTAAAAATGGAATATTTACTAAAACATACATAACGTCTGCATAGATATAGGATCAATTTCAGTAAAAACAAAATCAGTTGAGTGGAAGAACATGCTCATGGTAATGCATGCGACATTGGCGTATCAGATTTAATTGGTTTTTTTTAAGGAAACAAACATTAAAGGGAATATACATCATTTGCTTTTGCTGTAATTTTCAGAAATGGATGGAATTGGGGGGTTGGAAATATATAGCAAATATAGTTACACTGACTTTTTTGAGGTTTTGGGTTCGAAAATGCTATAAAAACCAAGAAAAACCATCCTTTTCCTGTAGTCTGGTTCCCTGACTCCATATAAGAAGAAACAGAGCAGTTTACATACATTGGGGAATTGTAAGGTCAGGGAACCAGTCTAGCTGGCTTGTACCCGTTCATAGGTGTGTAATCGATTGCAAACAAGTGCGATGGTCAGTTGGGGCCAGTATTTGAAAAAAAGCGCCAGTTTTTTCCAAATTGATACAAAAATACCACTTTTCTTGAAAATAACAGTATACCAGGTGCCATGATTTTACAGGATGCTTTACACTAACAGTCCAGCAAAGTATTTCAAAATGATTTGGTAGTTTTATTTTTTGATGTTTGCAAATGTGGTATTTTCCCTTTAATCCCGTCACTTATATAGGTCTTTAACTGTTAAAATCGAGGGGCCTTTTGTTTGCTTGTGGTGATTTAAATTGTTGATCAAGAGTTTGGAAGTAAATTGTTAGTTAAGGGAATGTATATGGTCTATATGGATTAAAAACAATGAAGTTGATGTTCTGTCGAATGTTCGAATAAAACCAGACTTGCTGACTAGTTTTCATTATGTTCAGGGTTCTCTTAAGAGGTGGATAATAGGCATTCATAGCCATATTAAGTATTAAGTATTGTATTTTTCCCCCTTTCAAACCCTGTAGTAGGTTGTGTGGACTTCACATACAGGGTGTCTTTAACTGTAAAAAATGCTTTTCCCCTCGCTATTTTCTAGCTGAATGAGACATCAAACGAAGAAAAAAAACACGAAAAAGTAAACAAATACATAAGGGGGGGAACGCTGAACCTCTGTTGATGCTAGTGGGCGCTTTTCTTTCTTATCAATGTATTCACATTTCATTAAGCCGTACGATTAAGGGATGGGACCTGAACCTCTTTTGACGTTAGATCACACTCCTATCATTTATTCACATTTCATAAAGTCGTTCGGTTAGGGAAAGTCAAAAATAGTCATCTAGATTCCTCTTTGTTTTCAGAAAAAGTAAACAAATACATAAAAAGGGGCCGGGACTGAACCTCTTTTGACGCTAGAGGGCGCTCTTCTTATCAATTTATTCACATTTGATAAAGCCGTACGGTTAAATGAAGGGAAGTAAAACAAAAAATAGTCATCTAGATTCCTCTTCGGTTTTATGAACTCAAACAAATATTAAAAAAAAAAACATTTTCTTTGACAAGCGGCAATTTTCTTTTTAATTTCTGTTTTCGGGTGTGTGTGTGTGGGGGGGGGGGGCACCTGGGGGTAGTCTATGTAGTTTATAGACCATTTCGAATGACCATGAATGTTATAGACCATGGTCCATAACATTTTGAGCAGATTCGCTGATTAATTATGCCAGACAACCGCATCTTGACCTCCAGATTTTGACCAATCAGCGGACACTTTCAACATCGGGCCTTCGGTCATGCACCGTTGTCGCGTCATCGACATGGATAAAAAAATACCCTAAGGCTGTTGTCACGCGCTCTGTATTATGTTACGCGATACGCGCCCGACTGTTGTCGTATTACAAAACACTGCATTTAAATTGACCAATCACTCGTCTAGTCCTGATTTGGGAATGAAATGACGTCACGATTTAGTACAGTCGACTCAAATTGGCTGAGGCGCGAAGCACATAATTCTGCATGCTTTGACATATCAGACGTTACACAGGAGACTTGGCTCCGTGGATAACGGGTGATACTCAGACTACCTGGGGAGGGCACTTTTTTTCGAGGGGGGGGGGCGCACCCCCTGATTCACAGTGCCCTCTCCCAAGTGCCCCCCTCAAAAAAAAAAATCTCCAATGAAATCGTCTTCTAGCACAATTCACAGTGCTCGATACATCTCTGTAGAGCTATAATTATGCAACAAATTCAGGATATGAGTTAAAGGGGCACTAGGTCCCGAAATCCCCGAAAATTTCATGTTTTGGATTGTTTACTAATCCTTTTTTAAACATTTGGTTGAAAGGAAACCAACCTAATGTCTTACCGTTCCCGAGAAAAGACGAAAAAACAATCAGTTGTTTACATCGGACACAACGGAGCACGAATACGTTTTTCCTGTCGTTCCCTGTTTGTACAATATACACGTGCGTCTCGGGATCAGCGGTGACCAATCACCAACGCATACATTTTTTTCCTCGACGTCCGCAAAAGGCGAACACTTTACGAATGAAATCACGACTAGCACCCAAACAGCTCGACTTTTGGGGGTCGCAAAAGTGGACCCCGAAATTCGTTCACGCACGCATAATACAGGAATAACACAAAACACCCAGTTTTTAAAGGATAAGTGTGTGAATGTTTATATCCTACTTTTAAATGTTCTTTCCGATCAAGATCATTTCGTTCAAAGCGCGGTTTGCAGCCCAATTGGGCTGTTCCAGGACCCAGTGTCCCTTTAAACAAACTTTGGCATAAAAAAATATTTCTTTTCTGGACAGACTTTTTCATACCGTACGATACAGGCACTCATCAGCAGAATGACATTGAATATACAATACAAGTAGCATCTTCCCCAACCTCATCCCCAGTGCTTACTTTATTTCCAACCTCGTTTCCAATAATAATGAGCCCTGGATAGGAAACTTTCTTCCTGTATCCTGATTCGATATCGCAATTGGAGTAATGGATTTATATCGTGTAGATGGTGTTGTTATTTCCAACGTGCATTACGTGTTCTCACGATCATTGTAATTATAACGTCCACGCCTTCTCAAAAATACTCTTTTCCTTTCCAATTTGCTCAAGTATGAAATGTGGTATTGCATATTGGCGGGATAAGATTGTAACATTTTAACTTCGACACAATCGTGTTTTCGAGAAAAAAAATAACTCACGGCGCGACGATTTGATTGTGTTTTTACCCCAGACACCGCACACAAAAACAAACGCTAATGTAACGTACAGGCAGGCACCAGACTATTCTTCATTTAATAAGTGTGCAAAAATTTTGCACATGCAAATGATCCAATACCAGGGTGAGAGAGCAGGTAGTGGTGAGCGCGTACTGCTCGACATCCTGGGGACGAGGTTGAACTAAGAACCCGTCTCGATGCCTGCACTAAGAGACAATTTCGCTTCTCTTATTTAGTGCACCTAGATCTGGCCTGCATATGATTATGTACTTCTCTGCTATACACAAATTACATCCCTTGTTTACGTTAGTGGCAGTTATGTCCCATTTAATTTCATAGTCCTTCCCCTCGTCCTTTAAGCCCAGTATATGTTGACTTAACTCTGTTTGTGACCTCTTAATTGCTCTCCGATCCGAATGACTGACGCCCCCCCCCCCTCAGTTTCGCCACTGATTCAGTGTTATTTTAATTCTGTACAGTGTGTATAAAAAAATGCAAACAAAATACAACGGAATGTCAGACGTAGAATGCGTAACCAACATTTTTTTTTATTATGTTGTTTTATTCATGCTGACATTAACATTGGATGTATACATTATAAGTAGTAAAATTAATGTGCAAGGGAAAACAAGTCACAAATTAAATTTGGATTAACTTATTTTAAGAATGACCTACAGAAGCGTCAGCACAGGGGGTCAGGAGAAGCCAAGGGCTTTTATTCCTCCCCCTATCCCATTTCCATTATCACCCGTATTATAGTTATAGATAATATAGTTTGAAAGATACGCCATTCCACTTAAAAATGAGACATCAAACGTCCAAATCTAATAATTTTTGCTAGAGTTATGAGTTATTTTCCAAGAGACTGGTCAAATTGACCATGGGACCGAGCTTTCAATTTTAGGAGTAGGGCCAAAGTTATAGCCTAATGCCTCTGTACGTGTGGGTAATATAATTGCCTGGCCTTCAAAAATATGTTTAGCGAGTAAACACAATTCTTAACACTTTCTTAACAATGAACTCGCAGAAGGTTAACCTTAACCCAACCTATATCAGCGCTACACCGAACGGCTGCCCTCGCCTCTGACAAAAGGGACTCTACAGACGGTCGAACCGAAATTCGCTCATTGTCAAACCGGCCATTATGCGAAATCACCCAAGCATATATGACCTAAGATGTGATGTGACGTTCAATAAAGCACACTCTGACAAATGTTCAGCAGGCAGCAGTAGCGGCCGTATGCTTTACCCCGTTTTGCCGAGGTGACTTCGATCGTGAATGAAGTAAGTATAATTTATTAAAATCATTTGGGTGAAATAATTTGGGGGAATTTGATTACTTTGAGTTAAGGGACTATCCCATTGCAATGGGACCAATGGGATTCCACTGTCAATGGGATTCCATTGCAACGGGAACCAATGTGAAATTTGGGACATCGGCAATGGGATCCCATTGGGTCCCATTAAAATGAAACCATCCCTCTGCAATGGGACCTAATGTGGAAATTAGGACATGGGAAATGATATCCCATTGCAATGGGACTCGATCCCGTTGAAACGGTACTCGCAATGGGACCCAATCAAGCCCGCGGGAACGGGGGGGGGGGTGCTGTGGGTGCTGCAGCACCCCCAACATTTTGGATTGGGGTGCTGGAATATACTTCAGCACCCCCTACTCCCAGGCAAAAATGTGTTCCAGCCAGCAGTGTTCAACGACGATGAAATTGCGCCGCTACGTTTTACATTATGCTTGCTCTATACAAATATCTCCTTCGTTTTAATCGTTTCTAGTTTTGCTGCGGCTAAGCGTGGCGCTTCGAAAGTCGTGTACGGACACTGTAAAATATCAAGAGGAGGCATTTTCTAAATCTTCAGGCAGTGCAGAATCGATATTTCTCTCAAGGTATCTAAAATCATGACATATGTATGATATTTCCGCCATTATGAAAGTTTGACCCGAAAGAAATAACCTCGGCCATGACAATGGTGGCAAAGTTGATCATGCTTGCCAGGATTTTTTTTCATTCGATCATTCAATAGGGGCAAATGTTCATACGTTTCCCCTGAAGGTTTTTCTTTTCATTTAAAAGTCCCATTGACGTTGCTAGCATTCTGTACACAACAACAAATAGCAAAAATTCATGTTTTACCCTCTGCAAGTTTTTCCTCATAAAAACTCAGTAGACAGATAAATCCTTGCCTTGCCCCAAACTGGCCATCTTCCGATCCTAAACATAAAGATGCATTTGGTCTTTTAGTCTTTTCTATTTGTCATTCCCTGTAACAAATAAATAACACTGCAAATATATCAAGAGCTACATCGTTTGGTGAGCTAGAACTATGTGAATATATTTATGAACAGAAATTCATCCGCTTCCAGTGGACCCATTTGATTTAACTTGAACCAAAAAACACCCTTTCGGGTTTTATAAGTTTCAGTATGCTTCAGTATATTTCATCACAATGCATCCAGAATCCAACATTTTCCGGGGCCTTAAAGCGGGCCCCTGGCCCTGTGGCCCCACGCCGTAAGGGCTCAAAAAATAAAACAAAACGTATACGAAGGTAAGTACTAAATGTAAGAAAGCAGCCTTGCAACAATAATATTTACATGCAATGTCATGCATAATGATACAATTCTTTTTCTAGAATTAAATGGAACCAAATATGGACATAAACATACAGGGTTCTCCACTTTTCAGTACAGTTAAGAGTAACAGTATATTCTAAACAAAATAATGAAATAAATTGTCTTTATAATCTCAAAACACTTTTGCTAAAAAAGTCAAATGAAAGTGGCCAGGAAGCGCCTCAGATTGCACCACAGAGCATCCATATTCCAAATTAAGCCACGACGTAAGGGCTTTGCGCTCCGCTTTTGCATTAATTTTGTCCGTCCTTTAGAAATTCCAGCCCCCCCCCCCGGCAAAAGTTTGTTCCAGCGGCAGTGGAGGCAATGAGATCCCGTTGCAAGGGACCCAATGGGATCCTATTGCAATGGGATTTAATTGGATTCCGTTGCAATCGGTCCTTGGTATTTCACCAACCAGGTTTGAAGTCTTAATTCAATTTTTAAAGGAGACTTTTCTTCAATAGTTTGCACCTGAGAGGGCAGTCAAGTGATATCAATTTGAGGCCAAAGACCAGTCTGGTATCATGTCCAACCATGGTCCAACTGTTGATTTAGATTTAGATTCATGGCCAGTTCTAAACTTTTTGTTTCATTCTTGTTTACTATTATTTGTTTCATTTCGTCAGCAATATGTACATTGTTTCCTACCAGATTACGTATGTGTTTATTGTCATGTCCATCACAGAAAATAAATGCTGAGTCACAAGACTCATTTAGGTGAGTCATGATTTTGTCCGTGTAGTGAGACACTTTTGGACTTAGGTGAGTCATTTGACTCACATGAAATGAGTCAAGTTACTCGGGCTGGAATAATATTTGGGTCTTTTGACTCATTTTGTGGCATTTAAATGAGTCACCATTTTGTCCGTGTAGTTACACACTGCCATGTGATAAACGAGTCCAATTACTCAGAATGGGATACATGTGAGTCATGTGACTTGAATGGTTTAGTTTAGCTGAGTCCTGTGATGAAACACTGCGATGTGCATAAACCATCAAATTCGAAGACAGTTTACGCACAAGAGCATCAGTAACACAAGTAAAAAAAGATTTAGAGGGCATATATACCTTGTTGATCACAAAATGCCTTTGCTCACTGCGCCTAACACTAGGCCTAACACAATGTAGGCCTAGTACTAACGTTAAACCTAGGCGTACGACGGCAAAGCCACTTTCGTAATTTAGGCTTGGCTACACACAGCAAACAGTGCTTGATAACAAGGAATTAAAAAAAACTACTGTGAATCGGGTAGATTGCATTCAGTTATTAACAATACGATAGCAGCGTTTTGAACATGAAAATACCTTAAAACAGAAAAAAAAGAGCTCTGGCTCCCACTACTACGCGACAAAAACAATGGCGGATTGATGCAAACAACGGGTTTCCTGTGCTTGCCCGCACGGGCTCGGGGATGACTCGGTGCCAGCTTGGTACTGAGTCATAATGTCAAACCAGACTCATTTTCAAGGAACAAGTGAGTCAACAATAAACATTCTAAGTACGTAAATTTCAGTGAGTCTGATGCGATGCATATGGTGTTAAATACGAGTCAAATTTACTATGACTCACTAAAATCGTCCAAAAGTGAGTCAAGTGACACAGCAATTTGTTTGTGTGATGTAATCAGTTTGTTTGTCTCATCCGTCAATTTGGTCATTCTGTATATTTGTTTGTCTGTTGTGTGTGCATTTGTGTGTTTGTCTGTCGGTCTGATTTGTATGTCTCACCATTTCTCAGTATTTCTTTAATTAGTTATTATTGAAAGGCATCTCTATACAAGCTTACAGAATATGCCTCCATGTATGTGCCGGCAATTGTATATTTCCTTATAATTATATTGTTATTTCTTGTATATTTCAATTGTGCTGTGCAGAATGGAAATAAATGTGAACTGAACTGAACTGAACTGAACTGTTTGAAAACACTGACTCTTCATACATAATTGTCATGGAGAAATGTGTAGAAATAGATACCAGTACCAGACATGCCAAATGTTTCCTTTGGCACAGTTGATTGATGCATTAATTGATACTGAAGGGTTGATAGACCGGTTGTTTCAGGTACCAGTCTATTTTCTTGTATTGCTTGTTTTCAATATGTTTTGGGACTCTCATAGTCATACACAGTATTGAGAGTCCCAAATGTTCGGACCAGGTTACATACATGTCTAATCCTAGGCTACGGTGTTTCCATGCCTTCACAATTGAAGGCATACCAGTTAATTTTCTGTTTCATTTTCACTTAGTTTCACTTACAAGGACTTGAACTAAGACAAGAAAAAGTCATGCCATGAGTTCAAAAAGTTGTGATCGTCGAGTTGTCGTCACTTGTAAGAGTTTACTTTTGAGAAAGGCATTTGAATTTCGAAAAGTATCGGTGAAATAATGCTCAGAATTTCAATTGTTGGCCTACTTTTCAATTCTACATGATACTATAGACTATACTAGACTGGGATCCTTAATACTCTTGTACATGCGTTGCAGGTATCTCAAAGAGTGTTTTTTTTTCTAGTAACAATTAATGCACAAAATAATTTGAAAGTTGCCTAACTAAGTGATCATGGGCGTAAATCTGGGGTGGGGATATATCCCCCACTTTTTGAACCGTGGGATGGGCCTTTGGATCCCCCCTCCAGAATCTTGTGGTGAGAAACCAAAAATGCCGATTGTAGGTTTTCGACAATCCAAATGTATTCAATAGTTCTGAAAAACGGAAAACAAAAAGTAAAGGAACCGTTTACATGAACGAAATCGTCAGACATAATATCTGTCTCAGTTTTATGAATATATCTATGAATAATACGGTATTAGGCAAAGTTTAACGATAACGTGTTACGGCTTTAATCTCCACAGTGACATTACCATGACTCTTAATCTGTGCCGAGCTGGCTCCAGAGTAGCTCATCTGAAGTTGTCATGGATACTGTCCCGTCATGCGGCTCCATTAACTTCAAGTTGTCACGGAAGACTTGCATCTACAGAGGGCAGTACACCATCACCCAGCATGTACAAGTTTGTGGTGGTCGGCGGGGGGTCGGGTGGTCTGGCTATGGCCAGTAGTCTGTCTCGCAAACACGGCAAGGGACAGGTTGCAGTCATCGAACCAAGCGAGGTGAGATACATTTTGATGAATACGCCCGTGATTTAGACACTGACGGATCCGGGGGATGGAAGGTATGCAACAGGGGCCACTCTGTTGGCCCCTCAGGGGCCATGTCTTTTGTATCATGTATTCATAAATACCTAAGACAGTTTACCCATTCCTATATTGGTCGAGAGCCCGTCACGTGGCCGGTTTTAAACGGTTGATATCATTGATCTCTATTAGTAAGACTAATGGAGATCAATGGTTGATAATGACTTGGCTGGCTGGTCTTTAACACTTTCCGGTGTCACATGAAATTTGGGCTCCTATAAAATCCGGCGCCAACCAGTGGCGTAGCCACTGGGGGGAGCCTGGGGCGACAGGCCCCATGAAACCTTTCCCCCCCCCAGTCGCGCCCCCCCCCCCCCCACTGAGATTTTGAGTTTCTAAAAAATTATCATTAATCTACATGACGCCCCCCATTAAAATCCGGCGCCAACCAGTCCACACCTTTTCGAAAATACTCATTTCCTTGTCAACTTGTCCATATGGGTTCCCGTAATATTAGTACTTTACTTTACGCGGATGACATGATTATTTTATCTGATACATACGAAGGCTTTCAACTACTTCTTAAAAGATTGGAAGTTTATTGTAACAAATGGAGATTAACGGTTAATACTGATAAAACTAATGTTATGATCTTTAATAGTGATCTGTACCAAAAAAGTGATTCTAAGACTAATTTTTATTTTAATGGTGAGTGTATCAATGTTGTTGATATGCAATCATACTTGGGCATTATTTTCCAAACATCCGGATCGTTTAAATTCTCCATCAATAATCTGGTTAATAAGGCCTCCAAGGTTGCAGGTTTATATCGTAAGAGTGTTGGTTACGATTTAGCTCCTAAATTATTGTTAAAGGTTTTCGACATTTTGTTTAAACCTATTATTTCTTATGGTTCTGAAATTATATGGAAAGGAGCTTGTAGGCGAGCTGAGGTTTTCAATTGAAATGGTTTAAATTTGTTTTAAACGTTAACAGACGAACTTCGAATGATGCTGTGTTAGCAGAAGTAGGTCGATTCCCCTTATATATTGAGCACAGTGTTAATACTCTTAGATATTGGTTTCACTTGTCTGAAAAACTTGAGAGTTCTATTCTATACAATGCGTTTTGTGAAGACTCAGCGTTAGGAATTCGCCGTAAAACCTCGCTCTCTTTAAGGTTACGTAAGTGTTTTGACACAGTTCATTGGAATGTTCCAATAACAAGTACTTGCGGTAGTAATAAAAAGTCTGTATTGAGTACTCTTACTAATCTTATGCAAGACAGCTATATTAAACAGTGGAACGACAGACTGCATTGTGACCTTAGAAAACATAGTAACCAGAAAAACAAACTTCGTACTTACCGTATGTTTAAACAATTATACGAGTTTGAGCCATATTTATGCTACTTATTGGAATCTGGTTATAGATCTTGTTTTTCTCAATTTAGATGTTCATCTCACAAGTTAATGATTGAAGTTGGTAGATACACTGGTTTAGCTCTACATGAAAGGTTATGTCCACATTGTCTACTTGATGTTGAAACAGAAATGCATTTTCTTTTAGAATGTCCATTATATAATGATCTTCGAACTAACTTTCTTACTGACATCTGTAAAATGGAGCCTGGCTTTAATGGTTTAACAAAAAATGATAAATTCATTTTTCTGATGTCGTCGGCAGATAAACAAACTATTATATGTGTGGCTAAGTTTATTTTCCAATGTACAAAACTTAAAGAGAGGCAAAGCATGACGTAACTTTAAAGCATATTCTTTGTTAACCCACCTGCCAAATAATTCAATGTTTAATTTCACTGCTGTAACCCTTCCCCAGGGTCATGGGGTTTGTTCCTATTTGTGGAATAAAACATAACATAACATAACATAACATAACATTAATATGAAATGTGATACTGCATGTTGTCTCGATAAGATCGTAACAGTTTAATTAAATAATCGTGTTTTCGTAACTCACGCTGTGCTCGCGATGCAACGATTTGACACAGTTTTTACCCCAGACACCGCATACAAAAACAAACGATAATGTAACGCACATGCAGGCACCAGACTATTCCTCATTTGCATACGTGTTCAAAAATCTTGCACATGCAGGTAGCTTGTGAGCAGGTAGTGATGGGCGCGTACTGCTCGACACCCTGGGGTCGAGGTTGCGAAATCACATCTTCTTGAACTTTTTTGACCTTCCTCTGTAATTATCGTGACGTTTCTTAGACTGTTTTGCCCCAAAGCTACAAAGTTCAAGCTGGTGCAAAATTATTTTTAAAAAGAATAATTAAAATAAATATTTTGTAATTTTTTCCCGATGTAATCTTTGAACATTTCATTTCTTTTCCAGTAAAAGTTTGGTCAAAAACAATTGGTGAGAAAGACAGGCGAGACAGAATGTTACGCGCAAAGTTGATTCTCCGTCCGTTATTGTGTGTTTTGGATTGACAACGGGAAAAACACTCTTTACACTAACTGGAACCTTTGCCAATTAAATAGAAACACAAACACACGTCAACATATAAAACAACACAACGAGCAAGCTAACAATGGCCCGTGTTATCAGAAAAACAGGTCTGACACACCCAAGTATTTGTCAAGGAATGTTCCTTTATTTTGAGGTTTTTGTTTTGAATTTAACAATACACACCACTAATACAACGTATCATCTGTGACATGTTTGTCACAGATGGACAGCCCCCCCCCCCCATGAAACCTTGTCGCCCCCCCCCAGTCGCCCACCCCCACTGAGATTTTGAGTTTCTAAAAAAATTATCATTGATCTACATGACGCCCCCATGAAATGTTCCAGCCCCCCCCCCCCTGAAAAATTCCTGGCTACGCCACTGGCGCCAACACCGTTTTATCAGTGAACGTTCACAATCCTCACAATCATGCGCAATAAGACCAGTGAGTCAGTATTTCATAGCCCTAAATATTCACAATACAACGGTACATCTGCGTTGCGCGCCACAGTAATTAAGAAGTTGTTTACCAGAGGGCATTACCATTAATAGCCAGAGGGGTGTTTTGTTGATCGAAATCGTTAAAAATTTATAACTGTTGACTTGTTTTGACTTTTGGACCGAAAAGTTTTGATTATTTTTTGCCGAGAAGGTATTTATGAATGGGAATAAAAATGTGCTTGGTCGGTATTAAGTGTTTAAAACCTTCGAAGCACCCATTTATTCCCTTATTCATAAATACCTAAGACAGTTTACGCATTCCTATTGGTCGAGAGCCCGTCACGTGGCCGGTATTAAACGGATGATAAAGACATGGATAGACATGGAAAAGTGTTTAAGACCAGTCTTAAACACTTTTCCAGTGTCACATAAAATGTGGACTCCTAAAAATCCAGTGCCTCTTAACGTTTTATTGGTTGAACGATCACAGTCCTCACGTAGGCATGCGCAACACTACCAGCGAGTCAGAATTTTATAGTTCTAAATTCAAAACGCAACGCCCCAGGTGCGTTCTGCGCGACATCGCGTCCCTGTCGCGCAGAACATGCTACGCGCGCGTCAATCTCCATAAAAGGGTTGTTTACATCTTACTCGCCAGCTGAAAATTCCATTATTTTGCTAGAGGGATGTTTCAAAAAGCATGAAGTGAACTTGCTGAACAAAATCAGGATTTTTGAATGAATTGTTTGATCTTTTTTTACCGAAAAGGTATTTATGAATGGGAATAAATGTGTGCTCGGTCGGTATTTATCACTCTGTTTAATACCACTTAGAGTCTGGGTGCTGATAATTACCCTCGCCTCCGGCTCGGGTAATTATCAGCACCCAGACTCTAAGTGGTATTAAACAGAGTGATAAAAACCTCCGGAGCACACATTTATTCCCTTAATAATAATAAACATGATGAAATGTGAGGACGACTGTTTTGAAATCGATATACTACTCCGTCCCTTTACTCTGCGGATGCGTGAAATAGTAATACTAATAACAAAAAGACCAACAAAAAAGGGGGCGATTGATTTGAATCCAGACTTCCATTCCGAATCAAAAGGTTTTGATTTGTGCCATAGGCGCTCGAGGAGAGGTAATTTCGCAAATAATTCCAGTTTAGGCACGCATTCGGAAAATCAAGCATCAAGGCAAGAGGTACAAGCATAATTTATGAGTGAACAAACGTTTTGGTCGAATTTCGAAAAAAATCTGCAGATTTTTGTTATTTAAAGGGGAAAAAACTTCCAGGATCATGAGTGTAACACCACACAGCAAAAACTGAATAAACGTGGGACAAAATAAAGACTAAAGTCTTCGAAAATAAAGTCTTTGAAAGTATTTTCATTTTTGCTGGTCCCAGAGAGCCCAGCTTATAATCCTCTTTTGCTCAGTCAGTCGGTCAGTCAGTTAGGTACAGAGTGAATAAAATGAAATCATAATTCGAAAGTATTTTCCAGAAGTCTAGATGTATAATGCTCTTTTGCATCACTGATGACTGACAGACTGGTTGTCATGTGTGAATTACAATTGCATATAATCCTCACCGTGGCTCAGAAGTACTCGATGACTACCTAGACCTCTCAGACCAGATTGGTATATGGGGCCAGCTTTAGTGGGCTTGCCTAGTCTGTATTAACGTAATTTGGCAGGGTTTTTTTTTTTGGCGAGAATTTTTGTAAACTGTTGAGTATTAATTTAATGGCAGGACCATTTTTACCAACCGCTATGGACACTCGTCGGAGCTGGGCTCAAACAAAAAGAACAATCGCGGAGGCCGATGGAGGACGTCATGCCCAAAGCCTGCGACTGGATCAAGGAAAAGGCTGTCGAGTTCGACCCTGAAAATAACAGCGTCAAGACGTCAGGGGGCAAAGTGGTGCAGTATGACTACCTAGTGGTCGCCATGGGGCTTCAACTCAACTTTGATCAGGTATAATGCCTCCTCCCATGTAACATATCAATATCAATACAACTACATGAAAGGCTTTTTTCTAATCAAACTTTAGATTGGGTTTCAACCCTATACTTTCTTCACACTCGATCCAATCTAGCAGAGTTGTTTTCACGCCAAATGGTCTGGTCCCCATACTAGTGAAATTGCACTCTTAGGAAATACGGAGAGTAGACTAAGTATCTGATAGCGATTTACATAATAATGTCAGATTCTGGTAATGACAATGGATCCTCTGCGATGGATCTGCTCTGCAGAAAGTAATGCAAATTGTATATGTGTAAAAAGAAGGTCTTCAGACATCGCATTTTTTTCAAGGCAATTATTATGTTGTGTATTTATCTAACAGCTTGTTCCTTATAATTGGACTCGTATCTTTTTTTCAACAACGCATTGTTTACCGCATTTTATCACAGCTTAAAGGTCTACCAGAGGCTTTAGAGAATGATCCGATGGTCTGCTGCAACTACTCCTACAACACTGTCGACAAGACGTTCAAGGCCTTACAGAATTTCAAGAGTGGCAACGCCATATTTACTTTCCCCAACACTCCGGTCAAGTGCGCAGGCGCTCCCCAGAAAGCTGTTTATTTGGCTGATGACTATTTCAGACAGGTTGGTCAAAAATCGAAGATGAATATAAACAGTTGAATCATAATAATTTAAATTATCTATCATCGGTTATCCTGTCTTTCCTTGGTTTATTAATGCCTTCTGTTCTCTTCTTGGGTTAGGCCTATTAAAAAAATACCACGATAGTCACTGAGTGTGTGTGACCTGATGCCATAAAATTATTCTGGAGGACTTTTATTAACTAATTACTTTTCGTTTTTCCTGGCTCATCTTGATGTCACTCAGTCCGAGGCTAAGCCGCGTCCGAATCTCTTGTCTACAGCTATATATCGACCTTATGCGCAGCAGCCATCTTAGAGGACAATGCCTTTGTTTTGCTGGGATATGAATGAGTGAACGTTTTGTGTTTTCATTGTATTTAACTGAACTAACATACAAAAGATGCCCTCGAAGATGGCCGCTACGCATAAGGTCTATTGTCTATAGGTCTTCGCCAATTACGAAAACGTGAGACTGAACAAAGTGCAATAGACAACCGTAGCTCTGCAAACCCATTTCTGATGAATATAATGTTTTTGATAAACGCTGACAGCTCCAATTAACTGGCATTTTGCAAAATCGAACTGAGCAGCAGCGAATTAACGGACAAACCTATAATTTATACCGGGCCTTGGGGGGGGGGGGCTCCCACTACCAACAGTTTGTCCAGGTATCCTCGGTTAATTACAACAACTCACTTTGATTTTCACGTCACTGACATAAAAAAAAACATGTACATGTATTCGATGTTTTTAGGGTTCTTATCCAGCGCCTGACGGCATGTGTTCCGGCAAGTTCTAATACATTTTAAATGTTTGCTATTATGACGGGTTTTCTCAATAACGTCGGTTGATAGGGTAAGCTAAATATTGGACAAGGTTTGGAAGTCTAAATAAAAAATGGCCAATTTTCTCGATCATTCGCAGTAACGTGAATAACAGTGTGACCTGACCTTGTCCACCCCTACATGCCCAAATAATCACAAACATGTCAGCTCTGCCACGTATAATAACCTATAGGAAACACACAATAGATTTCATTTTGTTGGCCTTCATGACAAAGCATTGTTGCATTTACAATCATAGGTAAAAGTGCAAAGCCCTGGCAACGTCAGATCCATTCAAGTTTCTCGTCATACTAATTGTGATATCTCAGCCAGCTATGAAGGTAATCAGATTAGGCCAAAAAAAAAAAACAGTCGGTCTCTGGTCAGACCGAAGTTCCGGAATTGATGCGGCGACGCGGGTTTTTTTTGTGGTTTTTTTTTTTCAAGCTTGTATTGTACAGGCAAGGTGGGTACTATTTTGCTTTTTTGTGTCCTCATTATACATTGGTGTCCTCCATAATTTGCCTTGGTGCCCTTTATCATTTGCCTTGGTGCAATTTCCCCATTCCTTGGTGCTCCTTGTTACAAAAATTTGAGGAGGCGCGGCAATAGAGGGCGCTGTTGTAGTTAATTTGAAAAAAAAAAGGTTGACGCGCATGATTAAATTCGACGCGCGCGCTGACCAGAGACCGAGTATTTGGGGTTTTTTTGGCGTTAAAGAGTGTGTACAAACTACGTTTTTTGATTGTTGTCTTTCCAATTTCAGCACAACAAACGTGACCGAGCCACTATCACGTACTGGTTGCCCCTGCCCTCTATATTCTCCGTTGCCCAGTACGAGGCTGTCTTCACAGACATCTGCAAGAAGCGAGACATCCAGGTCAACCTTCTTCACAATCTGGTCGAGATCAAACCAGAGAGCAAGGAAGCTGTCTTTGCCAAATTAGACACTGAGCCTAATGAAATGATTACTGTGCCTGTGGGTATTGTTCTATTTGTTGTTTTCAACAATATGGGATGGTTAGCCACCCACCCCTTCCCACCCAAACGCATACTTTAAAATACAAATGCATGTATTTTTACGAGATCATTTAATCACTAAATTTTGTGTGTGTGTCAAACTCATTGATAGACCTAGCTAATGATTTTTTTTGGTATTTCTAATTAGTATGAAATGCTGCATGTGCCTCCTCCCATGGGCCCACCTGATATCCTGAAGGCAAGCCCCCTCGCTGGACCAGCAGGGTTTCTTAGTGTCAACAAGGAAACGGGACAACACACCAAGTACCCTAACGTGTTTGGTATCGGTGACTGCACTGACTTCCCCACTGCTAAAACATTAGCGGGTGTAGGTAAGATTTTGTCCAGTCTGTATATTTATTCTAAAGGCAACATAAACAAATTATGAATGCTGGAATTTTTTTTATTTTTTTTCATTTTTCCTTTGCATATAGCTCAACAGACCGGACCCATTCTTCAAGCCATAAGTGCGGTCGAAAATGGACTGACTCCCGTTGCCAAGGTATATAATGCCAACGTCTGAAGCCCAGTTCATACTCGGCCCGAAAACAAAAGCGAACGCGAATTTGTGACGTCATGGCAAGTATTTGCCTTGCGAATTCGTAAAGTTGAACATACTTCAACTCCCCCGAATTTCGCAGCGAATGTTTCATGACGTCAAATTCGCTTCGCATTCGCTTTCGCATGAAGTATCAACCGGGCTTAAGGGCCGCAGGGCTCCGACTTCACAGGAATGCAAAGGCAAAGCGAACATGACGTCACGAAATATTCGCAGCCAAATTCGCCGAAGTTGCAATGTGTTCGATTTGTAAGCCTACTTATGTTGCGAATTCGCAGCGCGAAAGGTTGCCGTGACGTCACGAATTCGCATTAACTATCGCGCTATGTGTGGACCGGCCAAGTATAATTGTAAAGGTACATAAACATGACTTATCGGGTTTAAAGGCATTGGGATAATTTGCATTTATCCAAAATGTATACCTACCGAATTATTATCAAAAAGCTTACTAGGATTTAAGATCGCACTGGTACTAAATACCCTGTGAAACTATTCCATCTGGCTTGCTGCCGTTTAGAAGAAATAAAAAAATGTAGGTGATCTCCAATGATCAGTCAGTTGACTGATTTTTGGAATAAAGAGTGCCATTGACGAAATCATGTTTCGTAAATCAACATTTTTTTTTTTAATGTTATCATTGACGGCAATAACGGACTTTCATACTGTGCCAAAAATCTAAACATGTCTGAAACTAAACGTGCAAACAAGTGGGTACATAATTTGAAGCATCATTATTAATTACACATACATTTCTAATTTAGTATGATGGCTACACATCTTGTCCTATGGTAACCAGCGATCGCACCGCCGTTTTAGTCGAGTTTGACTACAACCTGGAGCCGCTGGAGACGTTCCCGTTCGATCAATGCAAGGAGCAACGGAGCATGTATTTCATGAAGGCGCAACTCTTGCCGGCGTTGTACTGGCATGGAATACTGAAGTGAGTATCACCATACGTTCTGACGACCCACTTATTAGGGCCTACCCATTTAGGAGCAAGATGGGTACACTATAGAAGGACTGTTCCGGTTCATCATGTCATTTTTGGGTCCATCGATGAAGATGACGCAAACAGATCTACAATTTCGGCATCCAGCAAAAAAAGTCACGTGTGACTAAGGCTGATCATGCATGATGCGTGTAAGCATACGGGAGGTCGCGTACAAATGTTGGTTTCGGCATCTCGCCTCCGTAAAATATACGTACTGCTGCCGATGAGGAAGCCAAGTTCTCATTTTTATGGCACAAAAATGCTCAAAATTCGCTACACGCCGTTCGAAATTCACCATTGAGAGTTTCCAGTTACAATCCCACATAGCTGGTACATCATTAAATTAAGAATGAGGTTGATCTGATTATTAAATTGGAAGAAATTATTTTGAGCGAAAAGACGGAAGTTCTTACGCACTGATCCCGTATCAGTCGGCTTCCAGTGCGGTGTTCCCGTGTCACTTTCTCGTATCACGTATGTAAAAAACGCACGAAGTGATGACGCCACACATACAATATTAAAATAGGTGATACGGGCGCAAATTTGAAACCTGTCGAACTATTCACAAGAAGCCCTTTGTCGCTTTGTCGGGAAATTACCACCCCTGTAAAGTCTTGGATTTCATTAAGTTCAAGTTCGATCGCTTTTCTGAGATAAAAAGGATTGATAAGTATCAACTTTTCGATATCAGCCCTATAGTTATGGTTATACGCGTCATTTAAAAAACATACCAAATATATATTTCTGAATGAAAAGAAAGCATACTGGGAACACCAACGTATAGACACAAGAACAACATAAATTCTTTTTGTTCAAAATGTGACTAAATTTACTTACTTCACCTTTTTACAATCATTTATGAATGGTACCTCCGGCCTTTCTTAAGACAGAAAACATGTAGGCCTAGTAAATTAATATTAATTGAACTATTTTTTTATTCCTCGAATACACCCAATATAGGCACTGTAGCTCGCGAACCTAAGGAAACCTGTATAGAGACAACGAAGACATTACCGTATTAGAGGTGGGAGAAAACCCCAGATAGAATATTCGGGGGTACCCACAGAATCGGGTAGGGGCTGAATCCTCACGTGGACCAGGGCAGGAATCGAACCCTGGCCGTAGAGGTGGAAGGTGAGGGGAAAAAAACACTGCGCCAACCTAACTCAAAAATATAACTTAGATACCAAAGTGTCCACTTTCCAATTGTGCGTTCAAATACTGCATGGTATAGTTTCTTCATAATGGGATCCGACATTGTGTTTGTAACCTCGTAGATGTGTTAAACTATTTAAAAAGAAATAATGCGTATCCTTTTCTTTTCAAACAGGGGCTTATTTCACGGGCCTAGTACACTGCGGAAGCTGATGCATCTTGGTTTTTCCAAGTAGAGAAACGGAAATGACGTCACAGACCTATACCCTGAAATAGAATCGACAAATAATTTGATCATTGTAACTGTTCATCCATTTTTGGATAGTTTGATTTAATTGTTATTATTTTGTAGCAGTGAACCAAATAATGTGGCACCTTTCGCATCAAAACTGGAATTATAATTCGCAGCGCGGCGTTTCGTTTTCCTTAAAGTGTCATGCAATGTAATATTATTAATGCAGTCCTTGAAAAAAATGTGTATCCCATTTAACTTATTTAAATTTTTGTTTTGCCATTTTCAAGGATATTTTGATGCCCTTATGCTGATACATATTTTCATATTCATGAGCAAAAGTGTAATGTCATTTCAGGCAGAAACCTCATTGTTACAGTTATTTCAGCACGGCCGGTTGCCAAAATTTGGGATATTTTGCTGTCATAAATTTTCTGTTCTATGATCATGATTCGTTGTTCTGTCAATACATGGCAGTAAGCCAGTGAGCAAACTTTTCTCACGGATGTATGCAATGAGCTAATTTTTGAATCACGATTTTAACAGAAAACCCCTGAACTTAACACTGTCTTCCTGAAATGACATAACAGCAGCAGCGCCCTCGGTGTCTGGAAAAGCATTTACACCATCTTCCCATGTGGGCGCTGTTCAAAACCTTTATCATAGTTAATGTTTTACAATAACTACCGCTAATTGCTTTCCATGGACGTTAAAATAAACAGCCACTCGCAAAAATAAAGGCTTTTTTTGTGAAAAGACTCACATAATCAAGGAAAACGGGAGTTTGTGTTCTTCCAGCTAATCATTGGAAACTATACGACTGTGCTTTTCCTGCGGATGCCAAATTTCAAGTGGGGGGGGGGGGGACGACTGGGGGGCGCGAACATTTTATGGAGGCGTGCGCCCCCACGACCCCCGTAGCTACGCCGCTGCTCCAAGGCAGTTTGCCACCATCTGATCTTTTACATATAAGCATGGGCATCGCGAGGAGAGGGGCAAGGGGATAGGCCCTATAGTTGGACTATTTATCATTGAGGTTTTGTAGCCTATATCAAAAGCACAAAAAAGAAGTGCTAAGTGATATTGTTGTTTATTTAATGGGTAGGGGGCGCAAATGTCCCTGCCCACCCTCGAAAAATGATAATCGAGAATATGGTGGAAGAGTACAGAGATATCGGGGGGGGGGGGGGTGTGCTTTGCCCCCCCCCCTAGAAAAATCCGGGCGACGCCCATGCATCTTAGCGCTTGAAAAACATTACAACTATTAAATTCTCTCTTATAGACTATAATACAAAACATAAAATAAATAGTCACTATAGGGCCTATCATATTTTAATTTTACCGTATATTTCAATCTAGGTTTACTAAAGAGAAATTTTATGATAATATGTGCTTACTAAACGAACAAACCTCTACCACTTACCGGTACATAATGCTACTCTGAATATCGCATTCAAGTTTTAATTCGGAAGTCTAAGAAAGTCTGAAACGGAAGGGTACGGCACAAGCACTGTAGAATATTTAACAGTTCAGCAAATAAACCGTTTTAACACGACGTGCGGCACCGAAACATTTTCCCAACACCAATTTTTAATTCAAAGTTGACACAGTTGACAAAACTATCATAACATTTACTCTAATACAGGCATTCAGTTTTAAACGTCTTGTTTTGTGTTCAATATTGATCACGGAACGGGCGGTCGATCGAACCATTCGTATGGAAATGACTTTTCGTTGTTTCGACGGATGAATGCACATAATGAGCAACGCTACAAAAAGCGCTACAAAATGGTTTGTTTTCACAGCAAAAACTGTGCTTAGCAATTAAACACTTTTCTTAACACTTTATTTCCTATTAATCTAAACATGTTTAATACTTAACATGTTTAGAGTGAGAATGGATAGTGTTTAGCAATTGAACAATGATGTCTAGGAATTGAACACATAATGTTTAGCTTCTTAGCAAAATTGTGTTGAATTGCTAAACACATGCAGTTTTTTTAGAGTGTTCATAGCCCAGTAGTGTCCTGATCATAAAACCTTCCTTTATTCGACGCTTGTGTTTTGGGAATTTTCGTCTAGGGGCCTGCCTACACGTGAAGTGCTAGTACCAAATTCCGTGAAGGGTCTAAGTAAAATACTACCCCATTTTTTTAAATGAAATAAAACAGAAAGTTGTCAGGACTGATAAAATCTACAAAAATCTATAAAAAGAGTGGAATTCATGGGTCGTCTTGCCAAATCTACGCCGCGGGTTGCCTACAAGAATACATTTGCTCGACATCTGCAATGACACTTGGTGTAGCCAAGGTAGCTCCACTCTGCATGTCGATACCTGCAACTGACAAGCCAGACCAAGTGGTCTCCTCAGCGAAGATGATGTAGTCCTTCGCTCCCGCGACTTCACTGGCGGAGCACATGCCGCCGTCATAGCCAAAATTACTCACGTAGAGCAACCTGGTGCTGAGCCCGCCTTTGTAGTAGCACTCGACCTCAAAGGTAGCATCATACAAGGCGAGGAAGGAGAAGGCAGATCGAGAGATGCTGCTCACCTTACCTCGGAATACAATCGAAGCTTGCTGCAGCCTTTCCTGGAAACTCTGCGGTCTCCAATTCTCGGGAATATCGCAAGCTTTGCCTGGGACTACCGCAATGGACAAACAAATCAACAGAATAGCACCAACGCCCTCCATGGCTGATGTCTTTTAAACCTGTAGCAATCGGGAAGGGGGGGGGGCGATAATGAGATAGCTGATTTTGAAGTGTTAACCCAAAATATTACATCGAACATGCAATGAAGACATAAGTATATTAAGTGGAGACTTGGTCCATCAGATTTCAACTGAAACAACATTTATTGTGATCTCAGGATTGAACATAACAACTCATTCCAAATATGCAACCGGAACACAGTGGCACAATAAGGAACACGTTCACACAGCTTCCAAAGAAAAATCCAACTGAATTTGATTTTCCTTATCAAGTATTGTTGCTTGAATATAATACTCCGCTCGTGCATCTTCGTTCATGCCTTGTCAATATTTTTAACACAGCACTGCATGTATTTTTCGAGGCCCAATCGAGGGTCCTTCGGAAGCGTATGACCATCCGCGTTACTGCGTTACTGAGATAAAATATCTTGGAAACATGGAATTCCCTGACTTGAAGCTATCGTGGAAACATAGAATACTGTTATAGCCTATCACGGAAATGTGGAATTCCGTGATAGGCTATCGGGAAAACGTGGAGTATTGTGATGGCCTATCACAGAAATGTGGAACTCCGTGATAGGCTATTGCGGAAACGCGGAATACTGTGATAGCTTATCACGGAAACGTGGAATATCGTTACGGCCTAACACAGAAACATAGAAAACGGTGATAGACTATCGTGAAAGCGTGTAATTCCGTGACGAGCTATCGTGGAAACGTGGAATTTTGTGATAGGCTAACGATATCATGGCATTTCGCTTTGCCACGATAAAACATCACGGATATATGTTTCTGAGATACCCTATTGCGGTATTCCACGTTTTCGTGATAGGCTATCACAGTATTCCGCGTTTCCACGATAGCATATCACGGAATTCCACTTATTCACGATAGCCTATCACGGAATGCCACGTTTCCACGATACCTACCACAGACTTTCCACGTTTCAATGATAGGCTTTCATGGAATTCACCATTTTCATGATGGGCTATCGCTGCTATCCAAGTTGTAAAGATATTTTATGATGGAACTCTATGTTTCCAAGATATTTTATATCAGTAACGCAGTAACTCGGATGGGCATATACGCTTCCGTAGGGTCCGTAGGTCCGATAGTCCGAAGGTTTATTGACTCGAGGGTTCGATAGACCGAACACACATAGTTCCCATACCCAGGTGTTCATTAATTGTCCGAAAATGAAATAAAGTTCGTTAATCCGAGTATTTGATGCGGTAGTTGGAAGGTTCGTTAGTCCGAATGTTTGACAATAATTCAAAGGTTCATTTGTCCGAAGGTTCGATACTCCGACTTTATTAGTCCCAAGGTTCTATATAGTCCGAAATGAAAACAACGGTATTCCGAAGGTTATGATCAATTCGATCGAAAGTTTCAAACACAAGTACGTCCACTGTTGAACCTCAGTTTTTGGGGGACTACAGAACTTTATCGTCTATTCGGACTATCGAATGTTCCCCGACGTCTGTAAATTGCTATGTGCCAGACCACAAGAACTTCATAATTGTTTTTCTTGGTTTTTTTTTCAGAATAGCTACAAACACAAAACTTCAAACAAGAAAGTGGCAATATTTGCTATAAAAAAAACCTAAATCCATCCATCTCTGAAAATTACAGCAAAAGCAAATTTTGTATATTCCCATTAATCTTTGGATTATTAACGATCCTTCGGACTATCCAACAATCGGACTATCGAGCGGTAACCTCTGTTTGTAGAGTGAAAAAAAAACCAAGCTTACCGTGTTTTGAAGGGTGCCTTAATACGCTCGCCACAAAGTCGTCGAGTGGGATCCTCGCTTGACAAGAAAACAACTTGTTCATCAGCTGACGCTTAAAATGTGACCATTATATAGATTTTTCTCCTAGTATCGACCATATGTTGATGAAACTTTAAACTGAATGTGATACTTCAAATGACGGTCATTAATGTAAAATTTAATAATCCGTCTCGAGGCCCTGTCAAAATGTTTCCCCATCAATTCAGAATAATTAAGTGAAATAATCTGTTGGCTGCAAGTGCCAACAAGCCTCTGCTCCATTAATTGACCTGTTGTTGTCCATTAATTTTATTGCACTTTTGTTACGAGATTGGAGTAATATGACTGTCTTTATGAAGTTTTATAGACTACATGTCACGGTACTGTTCAAGCGTGCACGGAAAGCCGAATCGTCAAGAGAGGGCGAAAGTAGGAGAATTTGAAAAGCTAGGGGCGGGTTGGCCGGGGCGCAGGAACGCATGTACATGTACACAGTACACGCCCATTCCTAAGCGGAACTCAAATGAAACTTTTCGGTCCCTACTTTTTACTGATTTTGATTGTTAATTATCCATACTAATACTTCAACACTTAGGCCTAATTACAATGATTTTTTTTTTAAATCGACAAAAAAAAGAAGAAATTTCTGAAAAGCTCTTCCCCATCGCGAAACTCGAAACACAGGTCACGTCCTTGAATACAGGTCAGCTCGTACGCGAGCCAACTCGTACGCGACGCGGTACGCGGTAAACTTTTGGCGATCGTAAACATCGCGGAAATCTCAGTCAAACTTGGTGACAATAATCTTTTGGTAGGGGGCCCCAGATGACCTGTGACATGTCAGGTCAAAGGCCATCTAGGGGTCAAATGAGGTCATTGTCGATTCCGGTTCGGTAAACAATGAAGTGCTGTCACATGAAAAATGAGACTTCAGTATCAACCTAGCTTGGTGACGATCATCTATGGGTAGGGGGACCCCAGATGACCTATGAAATGTCAGGTCAAAGGTCATCTAGGGGTCCAATGGGCCATGCCAGTGGGATAAGCAAGTTTTAGTTGCTGTATTTTTCTATATATATAAAAAAAAAAAAAAACTCTCAATAAACGGTTCGATAAATCACTTTAGAATAGAGCTTACAATGATGACAAATTGAAATTGGAGCAAAAGCTACACTTTATCTTACAGAGCCTATTTTAAAAGCTGTGGCTGAGGCACTTGTTGCTCATTGTTATACGAATACAAAATGGTATTTCAGGCAGGTGTTTTTTTTTATCACAAAAAAATTTATGTTTATTCACCGTTCGTTGATGGATGTGTTTTGTTTATTCCAGTTGAGTGAACCGGTCTCCAATGATACAGCATACAATGAGGAGTTGAATCAACGTCTTAATGAACAAATTAGGGTAAGAATAATTGGAATTTTTTTTTTAATCTCAGCTTTAAAGCTGATTTCAGCTATTTTTGTTTTGGATTTCAGCTTTTTTCCCTCACTTGCTGTGTACAAAAGTATAGGAGATTTCCAAAGTTCAGCATTTTTACACCTTTTTCAGCTATTTTTGTCAGTGGTCACTCACACCCCTGAAATCAATACTGCACAAAACATGGTAAAAGTTGCCAGATGCGGGACACTGCATTCCAAAACTTGATTTACAAGTGGATAAGAACGCAATAGCCGGAGCGAATCCACATATAAGATTTGTTGTTTCTTATAAGTTTAATTCCTGTTTTCAGTCAAAAAATGATCTCAGAAAATTTTTGGTCAGTTTTCAATGAAATTGGAAATTTCTTTTTATAACTAGCCAACAACACACTTTGATATCTTTAGTAACAACCCTGGTTTATATAGGCAAACAATGTGATTTAAAATCCACTTTTTTTTTTTAAAAAGGGCCTTGAAAAGGACTTTGTTGAATATTTTTAACTGAGGTTTTATCGCTGGTGATGTTTGAACACAACTGTGAAAAGGTTTGGGAAAATGGGTCGGGCTGCCATTTTGGAAAAAAAACCGGTCTCCTTCCTTTTTTTGCAAAAAGGCAGGATGCTAAACATTGGCCTAAATCAAATAATTGAATAATTGTTGCTGGCCTCTGAGGGAGGGAGGTGCTATTAATAATTTCTGGTGGTAAAGAAAACCGAAGACGTCTCTATAGTTTGAAGCACTATTGGTCCGACGTCCCATTGGTCCAACGTCCCATTGGTCCGACGTCTCATTGGTCCAACGTCCCATTGGTCCGACGTCCCATTGGTCCGACGTCCCATTGGTCCGACGTCCCATTGGTCCGACGTCCCATTGGTCCGACGGCCCATTGGTCCGACGGCCCATTGCTCTAGATACGTTCCATTGGTATAAGCGTCCCATTGGTCCAACGTCCCATTGTTCCAACGTCCCATTGGTCCGAAGTCCCATTGGTCCGAAGTCCCATTGGTCCAAAGTTTCGTTGGTCCGAAGTCCCATTGGTCCGACGCCCCATTGGTCTGAAGTCCCATTGGTCTGAAGTCCCATTGGTCCGACGCCCCATAGGATTAGGGTTAGGGTTAGGGTCAGTCAATCTGAACCAGTGGAACTACACAGTATTATGTTTGGTCAGACCAATGGGACTTTGGACCAATGGGACTTCGGACCAATGGTACTTCGGACAATCGAGACGTAACCAAGAAGACCACGTTTTCACCTCTTTACTGTTCTATTCAGGAGCTGAAGGATGAGACGGGGAGGTTGTACAAACTGCTGAGTGAGAGGGACTACGAGATACGCAAACTGAAGAAGCAACGAGAGGAAGATCGGCTTGCACTGGGGGGTAAGTTCGCTTCACAAACAAAAACTGGGGACTTTGCTTCCAGAATTTTACTTTAAAAATCCCTAACCATGGATTATGCTTCATTTACAACAATAAATCAAGCCATTTGCTCTGAAATACTGCGTTGAAGTAGAGGGGCTTGTATTTATAGGCTCCGATTGTGTGACGAGAAACGCACCATGTAACCATCCGGTTTCCCTGTGATCAACCACCATTGCAGTAGGCAAGCGTTAAGTAAGCAATCAGGTTTTGCGTTGTAAACTGTGCGGTGAACGGTTGTCATAATCGTGCCAAACCAGCACTGGGTGTTGGCTCCATGTTTTCTCTTACATTTTTTGCCATCCGCCACAGCTTTGAAGGCTTGCCTTCTACCTACTGTGCGTGGTGTTATGCAATCTGTGCCTGCTACAAAGGCGATGCTGACTCTTCTGGTACTTGGATGTACCGGTAGGCAGCGTCACGTGGGTCAGTTTGAGAGCCCTACAGACCATGTTGCGGCCATCAACGTAACCAAAACGAGACTGGAAGGAAAAATAGTCTGGTCCCTTCTTGTACAAAAACCCCCCAAACGTTTTCATTCAGTACTGTTATTGGATACAAGGAACATGACTGAAATGGTGGCAGCATCGTGATAAAGGTCTATTGTCTAGTTAAAGTTGAGGAAAGCAATTGACTGGGTTTGAACCTGCAAATTCCAGATTGCCATTTCGGTGCTCAACCAACCAAGCTTTTCAGCTCTGTGTTGGCGGTTCCCCATTTAGCCAGTGTCTTTGTTCATGGGGTGCTAGCATTAGTTGCGGTTCAACAAAGGTGTTGTGTTTCGCTTGTGACTGTAAACATACTAATGAAATACATTCTAGTCTCTACGTGTTATCAAATTTAAAAAAAAATAACAACAGAAATTGGCAAGAAAACCGCCAGCGGGTGGCTACCGTCTTGCTAGTGCGTCAACCTGTTGCCATGCCACCATTCCAGCTTTGTTATTATTTCTATGATGAATTGAATTGGGACTGTGGAGGCCGTGGAAAGAGGAAATGGGTTTTTTTTTGTTTAAATTTTTTTTTTGGCCTGAACTGTTTCTGAGATACAGACACACAACCAGTTTTACTGCAGATTGACCTGAAACCTCGCGTCAATTAAGGCTTTCAAACTCGGTAATAATTTCCATGGTGTTTTAATTTATACCGGATTGCTAATAATACATGTCTACGAATTCAGTATGATGCACGCTTTTAAACAATTATCAAGGCAAGGAGAATGAAAAGCACTGGATTAGAAGTGCTTGGGAGTATATATGACATTTAAAAAAAAAAAATGTGTCCCCTCTATGCTGCAAATAGCAACTTACAAAGAAACACTTACATATGTATATCATTTACTCTATAATATAATTAGGAACAGTACGTGTAAGAATACGTATGCTGCTCAGAAAGAGTCCCCTATTCAATCACCATTTTACGTGATAATTTCACCAGATAGGTCTACATTGATACATTTCCATACTTTGATGTGAGTTGTGTACACTGCTGATGGTGTTAATACTCAGCGCTAACATGAAAGCCAATTTGTGATGTCAGGGCAGGTTTTCGCGCTGCAAATTCACAACAGTTGAATATTTTCCAAGTGTGACAAATTTCGCAGCGAATGCTTTGTGACTTCAAATGTGCACTACTTTTTGCATGAAGCATGAACATGCCTTTAAAATACCATGATTCGGTGTGTGTTTTTTAGTCAGGTGTGTGAAGTTGATGTCAGACACATAACGCCTGTGTAGTTATGGAACGTCTGTTACAACAAAAACATGATGTTTCCATAACATCAAAGGAGATTTTTAAAGGTACAAGCTCTATCTACCACAACGTAGTTACTTCACGAAATTCTTCCAAAACAGTTCAGAGCCCGGTTTGCCCTGCAAGTACATGTATAAACTTGTCAGAATGCTTACCATCCGTAAAAGTCGTTTACTGTGCTTACACAGTATTTTAATTTGATGTTTCAAATCTTGTCCGTACACTGCTCAGAATATTTTTCTTGCATATATAAGAAAATAAAGCTCACAAAGTAATGTCTGTTACAATGGAATTACATACAGAGTACTGTAACCCTACTTCATCACAATATTTTTATACAGTACAAAAACCTGGCAATCTGGCCTTTACCTACATGCACTTGGCTACCAAAATTCATGATTCTTACTACTTTTTTATGCTTCATACATGAAAAAAAACCACCAAATTCTTTTAAAACTGTCCATTAGCAGTAGTATAGTGGTAAAAAAAACAATCAGATTTAGTTTTAAATTTATTTATTTTCACACCAATCGTGGCCCTGAGGCCAAACTAAAAGTGTGGTAAATGCAATAAAAGAATAAACAATTAACATTATTTATAGTAAATAAAAATACGAATATTGGCCTAATAAATAAAACAGTGGATACTAACAAATTTAAGACAAAAACGATAAGAAGTATAAACGCATTCCTATATTCACAAACACTGAAGAAGTAAAAATAGTTATGGATTATGGATAAGTGGGAATTATTTAAAATGTCGATCAAAAAGGGGACTGGGCTTTCTTATCATCTCATAAATTGATGTTTCTGCACTGATTTGTTGGTGGGTTTCTCTCTTTCTCTCTAAATCTGAAAGAGTGAACATTTTTGTGAAATGCCCATTTTGTTTTTGCAGTGTTTTGCAAAGCAACATTTCATATTTTCTTTGTTGATAGCTTTCAAAAACCAGTTTCACCGTCTGCCTTTCCGACAAACCAGAGAGTAGTCTTTTCTTGAGTTTTTAAAAAAGTTGTTCCTTGTTTGTTCTGTGTACATGTATCTTGAGCATCACTGTCTGCCTTTGCGAAATGAGCTTTTTGGCAACCTCTCTGAAAGTTTTGTTTCGCCAGCAATAGATGACTGTGTTGAGCCAGGAATTGCTGTTGCTAACACTCTCAACGAAAATGAAAACATACGGATTTGCGTTTGCCAATAGTGCTAAGTTGGCTAACCACATGACACAGACAGTGCTTGTGATGATCAGAAATGTTTTCAGAGATTTGACATTTGAGCGATGCAGCTGAACCTGTGCATCTTCAGCATTGATCTCAGCTGCTGCTATACGCCGTGCCTGATGCCTGGCAATCAAAAGCAATTTTCCATAAAGGAGAAAAACTAGCAAAATAAGTGAAATTACCACAAAACAAAAGATGGCTGAGTTTAAAACATTCAGCAGTTCCACATCCTTCACTAAAGTTGTGCAAAGAAATGGAACAAAACAAAGTACAGTTGCACATGTCAAGACAATAATTATAAGCTTGTCTTTTGGTGACTAGAGTTTCCAATTTGAGAGGTTGTGATACTGCAATGTAGCGGACCACAGTAATCATTGCCAGAATGCACAACCCCAGCAGCTGGAAAAATCCAGATAAGTATAGAAGTTTCTCTGTACAAACGTGCAGTATGATCAGACCTAGCGAATTGAGTATGCCAAAGAAGCCCACTCCAACGTCGGCAATCGTTAGGGCTACCACCAGCAGCTTGGTGACGTCATGCATGTCATGTATGCGATGTAACACCAGCAGAGAAAACAAGTTGCAGATTAAGGAAAATACGCTGATTACACAAAGAATAGAGGCGTATATTAAAGAACTCCTGGTGTCCAACTGTACATTCAGCATGTGGAAACAATTGTCTTCATCCACATCGCTTGTGTGTGTAGAATTTCCATACAGTTCTGACACGTTTTCCATTTTAACAGTCTGTGATATTCTGTGTAGAGGTAGAATTGAGCTTGCCGGGCACTTGACCAATCTTTATAGAGACAGACAGTTGTTGGTTCCAGCATAGAGCTCTATGGTTCCAGATACCAGTAAATGTTAAACAAATAAAGTAGATTTTGCTCCTCGGAAAGGTAGTGTAAATAAATATTTATTTTCTTTTGTAAATATCAAAATCTGTTTCTGAAGATTGCTTTTTTTTTATCAGGGACGTGTCCTAGAAACATAAATACTTAGTTAGTTGAGCCCGGTTTGTGACACAGTAGAAGAGCTAAGAGTTCAGTGTAGACTTTTGAAGTCTTACATGTGTGTCATTGAAATCCACCAAGCCCTGACACAGTTTGTTCACATTGCACCAGTAAGTCGTGGGTTCAAGTCCCACCAGGGCAACCTCGTGAGGTTCGTCACTCAAACTCCCGGCCAGTGGCACACTATGTTGGAATTTAGGAAGGTTATGGTGGATCACCAGTTCTAACACTTGACCACCAATTGTTTCTGCATTCACTCGTTGATATCGATACGTAGTTTTTCAATTCCGATTTCAAGTGCGAAATGGTGTACACCGCAGAGTTATGGTGCCTCTATCAATTTCTTCCGATGATTTCACGCCAGATACGTCAAAGACTTCCAACTTGTCATCCAATAAAGTGTCAATCCATGTGAATTGTACCGGATCATGAAGTGGTTTCCAGAGCTGTGCTGCAAGAATTGCTCCTCCAGTGTCTCACCCAAGCGGGTATTTGACACCAAGTACAGATACACACTGAGGCTTCATAACCACGTACAGTTACGCTTGTCACTGTGCCAGAACCAAGAAAACTGATCATCATCTGCATCATTGTGTGATGGGAGGAAAGAGCTCATTGTTGGGCACGCAATCTGCTTCTTAATGAACAACATGCACACACTGCATCATCATTAATCTTGTCAGCCAGAGCATCAGCTAAATCACAAATTAATGAGAGATCCTAGTAGTCTTTGCGGGGGAAATTACTGCCTTGACTTTGACAACTTGATTAACGGATGAACGCACTCATCCACACACCGCCATTATTCACCTGTTGGCGGATTTCCATTATCAACAGGTGAAGTAAACAACAGAAAAAAGCTGCATTGTAGTAAAGCATTATGAATTTCAAGTGATGATTTTGAAAATAGCCTCAAACTGTTGGAACTGCGTGTTGCTCTTCACTTTGCTTAAAATCAACAGTGACTTTCCATCAGCTTGCTCTTTAATTGGATAATGGATGACCAGGAACTGTCGGCCTTAGGTAAGAGTGTTTGTGCCTCTAATTACTTTCCATGCGGATGTTTGCAATATCCTCGATTAACAGTGAGTTTGTGAGCGACAGTTGATTTATTACAATGAGAATTACATGTATTAGTTTGCATCTCCCCGCCCTTTTTTTTTTTTTTTTAGAGAGAAGAGTTAAAGGTAGCGTCCATCATTTGTAACGGTGCATCATGTTCGTTTAAAGCAACAAAAGTGCTCAAATTCTAAAGAAGGGTGCTGAACAGCTAACTTGATGAAGTTTCAGCTCAGTGAATGCTGTCATATTTGGAGAAAACAATGTTGTAGGATCTCGATTTCAAATCAAAAGTTGCTGAGTCATGTTTTGAATTAGGCCTGAATTCAGCATATGAGACACCTTTTATCTCGCTGAGCTGATTGCAGCTACGCGATATCGTGCACTGAACCGACAACTTTTAAGAACCGTGTGTGCGTCGTGTCAAGCGTTACGCTCTCTTCGCCGAATAAAAAAAGACGAACCACCAACGGAAAGCTCCCACGATATCTGTCTTTAGACACATCATTGGAAAGGCCTTCTTTCATTGATTCCTTCAAATTGACAGCTTGCCAGAAAGAAAAATTTCACAGGGAGTTTTCCCATTGCTATCTTTAAACCAAATATGCTTTTGAACTCGGGGAGTCAGGTTGGCGTAGTGGTACTTTCCTTGCCTTCCACTGCTGTGACCCAGATTTGAACCTGCCTGGGCCAGTTTTGTGGATTTGGTTTTCAGTCCCTGCCTAATACCGTGGGTTTTTCCTTCTCAGGTTTCCTCCCACATCTAAAACTGTAATTTCTTCTCATTGTCTTCTCTTTACTGGGCCCCATGGGAGACCAGTGGATTCCACTGAATGGGCTCCTCAGTTTAAATAAATAACTAAATAAATAAAAAAATAAAACCATAATTACGTCAGTTACTTTTTTGATACCAGCAAATGATAGACTGAACCTTTAAACCATTAAATATCTTGGATAGATTGCGGACAGATTGATTATAAATAAAAATACGAATATTGGCCTAGTAAATAAAACAGTGGATACTAAAAAATTTAAGACAAAAACGATAAGAAGTATAAACGCCTTCCTATATTCACAAACACTGAAGAAGTAAAAATAGTTATGGATTATGGATAAGTGGGAATTATTTAAAACGTCGATCAAAAAGGGGACTGGGCTTTCTTATCATCTCATCAATTGATGTTTCTGCACTGATTTGCTGGTGGGTTTCTCTCTTTCTCTCTAAATCTGAAAGAGTGAACATTTTTGTGAAATTCCCATTTTGTTTTTGCAGTGTTTTGCAAAGCAACATTTCATATTTTCTTTGTTGATAGCTTTCAAAAACCAGTTTCACCGTCTGCCTTTCCGACAAACCAGAGAGTAGTCTTTTCTTGAGTTTTTAAAGAAGTTGTTCCTTGTTTGTTCTGTGTACATGTATCTTGAGCATCACTGTCTGCCTTTGCGACAAATGAGCTTTTTGGCAACCTCTCTGAAAGTTTTGTTTCGCCAGCAATAGATGACTGTGTTGAGCCAGGAATTGCTGTTGCTAACACTCTCAACGAAAATGAAAACATACGGATTTGTGTTTGCCAATAGTGTTAAGTTGGCTAACCACATGACACAGACAGTACTTGTGATAATCAGAAATGTTTTCAGAGATTTGACATTTGAGCGATGCAGCTGATCCTGTGCATCTTCAGCATTGATCTCAGCTGCTGCTATACGCCGTGCCTGATGCCTGGCAATCAAAACCAATTTTCCATAAAGGAGAAAAACTAGCAAAATAAGTGAAATTACCACAAAACAAAAGATGGTTTTAAACATTGAGTTTAAAACATTCAGCAGTTCCACATCCTTCACTAAAGTTGTGCAAAGAAATGGAACAAAACAAAGTACAGTTGCACATGTCAAGACAATATAAGCCCGTCTTTTGGTGACTAGAGTTTGCAGTTTGAAAGGTTGTGATACTGCAATGTAGCGGACCACGGTAATCATTGTTAAAATGCACAACCCCAGCAGCTGACAACATCCAGCAAAGTAATAAACTTCCTTTGTACAAATGTGCAGTATGATCAGACCTAGCGAATTGAGTATGCCAAAGAAGCCCACTCCAACATCGGTAATCGTTAGGGCTACCACCAGCAGCTTAGTGACGTCATGCATGTCATGTATGCGATGTAACACCAACAGAGAAAACAAGTTGCAGATTAAGGAAAATACGCTGATTACACAAAGAATAGAGGCGTATATCAAAGAACTCCTGGTGTCCAACTGTACATTCAGCATGTGGAAACAATTGTCTTCATCCACATCGCTTGTGTGTGTAGAATTTCCATACAGTTCTGACACGTTTTCCATTTTAACAGTCTGTGATATTCTGTGTAGAGGTAGAATTGAGCTTGCCGGGCACTTGACCAATCTTTATAGAGACAGACAGTTGTTGGTTCCAGCATAGAGCTCTATGGTTCCAGATACCAGTAAATGTTAAAAAAGTAAAGTAGATTTTGCTCCTCGGAAAGGTAGTGTAAATAAATATTTATTTTCTTTTGTAAATATCAAAATCTGTTTCTGGAGATTGCTTTTTTTTTATCAGGGACGTGTCCTAGAAACATAAATACTTCGTTCGTTGAGCCCGGTTTGTGACACAGTAGAAGAGTTAAGTGTAGACCTTTGAAGTCTTACATGTGTGTCATTGAAATCCACCAAGCCCTGACACAGTTTGTTCACATTGCACCAGTAAGTCGTGGGTTCAAGTCCCACCAGGGCAACCTCGTGAGGTTCTTCTCTCAAACTCCTGGACAGTGGCAACACTATGGAGGCATTTAGGAAGGTTATGGTGGATCACCAGTTCTAACACTTGACCACCAATTGTTTCTGCATTCACTCCTTGATACCGATACGTAGTTTTTCAATTCCGATTTCAAGTGCGAAATGGTGTACACCGCAGAGTTATAGTGCCTCTATCAATTTCTTCCGATGATTTCACGCCAGATACGTCAAAGACTTCCAACTTGTCATCCAATAAAGTGTCAATCCATGTGAATTGTACCGGATCATGAAGTGGTTTCCAGAGCTGTGCTGCTAGAATTGCTCCTCCAGTGTCTCACCCAAGCGGGTATTTGACACCAAGTACAGATACACACTGAGGCTTCATAACCACGTACAGTTACACTTGTCACTGTGCCAGAACCAAGAAAACTGATCATCATCTGCATCATTGTGTGATGGGAGGAAAGAGCTCATTGTTGGGCACGCAATCTGCTTCTTAATGGACAACATGCACACACTGCATCCTCATTAATCTTGTCAGCCAGAGCATCAGCTAAATCACAAATTAATGAGAGATCCTAGTAGTCTTTGCGGGGGAAATTACTGCCTTGACTTTGACAACTTGATTAACGGATGAACGCACTCATCCACACACCGCCATTATTCACCTTTTGGCGGATTTCCATCATCAACAGGTGAAGTAAACAACAGAAAAAAAGCTGCATTGTAGTAAAGCATTATGAATTTCAAGTGATGATTTTGAAAATAGCCTCAAACTGTTGGAACTGCGTGTTGCTCTTCACTTTGCTTAAAATCAACAGTGACTTTCCATCAGCTTGCTCTTTAATTGGATAATGGATGACCAGGAACTGTCGGCCTTAGGTAAGAGTGTTTGTGCCTCTAATTACTTTCCATGCGGATGTTTGCAATATCCTCGATTAACAGTGAGTTTGTGAGCGACAGTTGATTTATTACAATGAGAATTACATGTATTAGTTTGCTTCTCCCCGCCCTTTTTTTTTTGAGAGATAAGAGTTAAAGGTAGCGTCCATCATTTGTAACGGTGCATCATGTTCGTTTAAAGCAACAAAAGTGCTCAAATTCTAAAGAAGGGTGCTGAACAGCTAACTTGATGAAGTTTCAGCTCAGTGAATGCTGTCATATTTGGAGAAAACAATGTTGTAGGATCTCGATTTCAAATCAAAAGTTGCTGAGTCATGTTTTGAATTAGGCCTGAATTCAGCATATGAGACACCTTTTATCTCGCTGAGCTGATTGCAGCTACGCGATATCGTGCACTGAACCGACAACTTTTTGGGAACCGTGTGTGCGTCGTGTCAAGCGTTACGCTCTCTTCGCCGAATAAAAAAAGACGAACCACCAACGGAAAGCTCCCACGATATCTGTCTTTAGACACATCATTGGAAAGGCCTTCTTTCATTGATTCCTTCAAATTGACAGCTTGCCAGAAAGAATAATTTCACAGGGAGTTTTCCCATTGCTATCTTTAAACCAAATATGTTTTTGAACTCGGGGAGTCAGGTTGGCGTGGTGGTACTTTCCTTGCCTTCCACTGCTGTGACCCGGATTCGAACCTGCCTGGGCCAGTTTTGTGGATTTGGTTTTCAGTCCCTGCCTAATACCGTGGGTTTTTCCTTCTCGGGTTTCCTCCCACATCTAAAACTGTCATTTCTTCACATTGTCTTCTCTTTACTGGGCCCCATGGGAGACCAGTGGATTCCACTGAATGGGCTACTCAGTTAAAATAAATAAATAACTAAATAAATAAAACCATAATTACGTCAGTTACTTTTTTGATAACAGCAAATGATGGACTGAACCTTTAAACCATTAAATATCTTGGATAGATTGCGGACAGATTGATTATAAATAAAAATACGAATATTGGCCTAGTAAATAAAACAGTGGATACTAAAAAATTTAAGACAAAAACGATAAGAAGTATAAACGCCTTCCTATATTCACAAACACTGAAGAAGTAAAAATAGTTATGGATTATGGATAAGTGGGAATTATTTAAAACGTCGATCAAAAAGGGGACTGGGCTTTCTTATCATCTCCTCAATTGATGTTTCTGCACTGATTTGCTGGTGGGTTTCTCTCTTTCTCTCTAAATCTGAAAGAGTGAACATTTTTGTGAAATTCCCATTTTGTTTTTGCAGTGTTTTGCAAAGCAACATTTCATATTTTCTTTGTTGATAGCTTTCAAAAACCAGTTTCACCGTCTGCCTTTCCGACAAACCAGAGAGTAGTCTTTTTTTGAGTTAAAGAAGTTGTTCCTTGTTTGTTCTGTGTACATGTATCTTGAGCATCACTGTCTGCCTTTGCGACAAATGAGCTTTTTGGCAACCTCTCTGAAAGTTTTGTTTCGCCAGCAATAGATGACTGTGTTGAGCCAGGAATTGCTGTTGCTAACACTCTCAACGAAAATGAAAACATACGGATTTGTGTTTGCCAATAGTGCTAAGTTGGCTAACCACATGACACAGACAGTACTTGTGATAATCAGAAATGTTTTGAGAGATTTGACATTTGAGCGATGCAGCTGATCCTGTGCATCTTCAGCATTGATCTCAGCTGCTGCTATACGCCGTGCCTGATGCCTGGCAATCAAAACCAATTTTCCATAAAGGAGAAAAACTAGCAAAATAAGTGAAATTACCACAAAACAAAAGATGGTTTTAAACATGGAGTTTAAAACATTCAGCAGTTCCACATCCTTCACTAAAGTTGTGCAAAGAAATGGAACAAAACAAAGTACAGTTGCACATGTCAAGACAATATAAGCTCGTCTTTTGGTGACTAGAGTTTGCAGTTTGAAAGGTTGTGATACTGCAATGTAGCGGACCACGGTAATCATTGTTAAAATGCACAACCCCAGCAGCTGACAAAATCCAGCAAAGTAATAAACTTCCTTTGTACAAATGTGCAGTATGATCAGACCTAGCGAATTGAGTATGCCAAAGAAGCCCACTCCAACATCGGTAATCGTTAGGGCTACCACCAGCAGCTTAGTGACGTCATGCATGTCATGTATGCGATGTAACACCAACAGAGAAAACAAGTTGCAGATTAAGGAAAATACGCTGATTACACAAAGAATAGAGGCGTATATCAAAGAACTCCTGGTGTCCAACTGTACATTCAGCATGTGGAAACAATTGTCTTCATCCACATCGCTGGTGTGTGTAGAATTTTCATACAGTCCTGATACGTTTTCCATTTTAACAGTTCTTGATGTTCTGTGTAGAGGTAGAATTGAGCTTGCCGGGCACTTGACCAATCTTTATAGACACAGACAGTTGTTGGTTCCAGCATAGAGCTCTATCGTTCCAGATACCCCTAAATGTTCAACAAAAAAAGTAGATTTTGCTCCTCGGAAAGGTAGTGTAAATAAATATTTATTTTCTTTTGTAAATATCAAAATCTGTTTCTGGAGATTGCTTTTTTTTTTTATCAGGGACGTGTCCTAGAAACATAAATACTTCGTTCGTTGAGCCCGGTTTGTGACACAGTAGAAGAGTTAAGTGTAGACCTTTGAAGTCTTACATGTGTGTCATTGAAATCCACCAAGCCCTGACACAGTTTGTTCACATTGCACCAGTAAGTCGTGGGTTCAAGTCCCACCAGGGCAACCTCGTGAGGTTCTTCTCTCAAACTCCTGGACAGTGGCAACACTATGGAGGCATTTAGGAAGGTTATGGTGGATCACCAGTTCTAACACTTGACCACCAATTGTTTCTGCATTCACTCCTTGATACCGATACGGAGTTTTTCAATTCCGATTTCAAGTGCGAAATGGTGTACACCGCAGAGTTATAGTGCCTCTATCAATTTCTTCCGATGATTTCACGCCAGATACGTCAAAGACTTCCAAGTTGCCATCCAATAAAGTGTCAATCCATGTGAATTGTACCGGATCATGAAGTGGTTTCCAGAGCTGTGCTGCTAGAATTGCTCCTCCAGTGTCTCACCCAAGCGGGTATTTGACACCAAGTACAGATACACACTGAGGCTTCATAACCACGTACAGTTACACTTGTCACTGTGCCAGAACCAAGAAAACTGATCATCATCAGCATCATTGTGTGATGGGAGGAAAGAGCTCATTGTTGGGCACGCAATCTGCTTCTTAATGAACAACATGCACACACTGCATCATCATTAATCTTGTAAGTCAGAGCACCAGCTAAATCACAAATATTTGAGAGATCCTAGTAGTCTTTGCGGGGAAATCACTGCCTTGACTTTGACAACTTGATTAACGGATGAACGCACTCATCCACACACCGCCATTATTCACCTTCTGGCGGATTTCCATTATCAACCGGTGAAGTAAACAACAGAAAAAAGCTGCTTTGTAGTAGGTATGATGAATTTCAAGTGATGATTTTGAAAATAGCCTCAAACTTTTGGAACTCTTTGCTGCCCTTCACTTTGCTTAAAATCAACAGTGACTTTCCATTAGCTTGCTCTTTAATTGGATAATGGATGACCAGGAACTGTCGGCCTTAGGTAAGAGTGTTTGTGCCTCTAATTACTTTCCATGCGGATGTTTGCAATATCCTCGATTAACAGTGAGTTTGTGAGCGACAGTTGATTTATTACAATGAGAATTACATGTATTAGTTTGCATCTCCCCGCCCTTTTTTTTTTTGAGAGATAAGAGTTAAAGGTAGCGTCCATCATTTGTAACGGTGCATCATGTTCGTTTAAAGCAACAAAAGTGCTCAAATTCTAAAGAAGGGTGCTGAACAGCTAACTTGATGAAGTCTCAGCTCAGTGAATGCTGTCATATTTGGAGAAAACAATGTTGTAGGATCTCGATTTCAAATCAAAAGTTGCTGAGTCATGTTTTGAATTAGGCCTGAATTCAGCCTATGAGACACCTTTTATCTCGCTGAGCTGATTGCAGCTACGCGATATCGTGCACTGAACCGACAACTTTTAAGAACCGTGTGTGCGTCGTGTCAAGCGTTACGCTCTCTTCGCCGAATAAAAAAAGACGAACCACCAACTGAAAGCTCCCACGATATCTGTCTTTAGACACATCATTGGAAAGGCCTTCTTTCGTTGATTCCTTCAAATTGACAGCTTGCCAGAAAGAATAATTTCACAGGGAGTTTTCCCATTGCTATCTTTAAACCAAATATGCTTTTGAACTCGGGGAGTCAGGTTGGCGTAGTGGTACTTTCCTCGCCTTCCACTGCTGTGACCTGGATTCGAACCTGCCTGGGCCAGTTTTGTTGATTTGGTTTTCAGTCCCTGCCTAATACCGTGGGTTTTTCCTTCTCTGGTTTCCTCCCACATCTGAAACTTTAATTTCTTCACATTGTCTTCTCTTTACTGGGCCCCTTGGGAGACAAGTGAATTCCACTGAATGGGCTACTCAGTTAAAATAAATAAATAAATAAATAAATAAATAAAACCATAATTACGTCAGTTACTTTTTTGATAACAGCAAATGATGGACTAAACCTTTAAACCATTAAATATCTTGGATAGATTGCAGACAGATTGATCTGCAATAGGACCACTGTAATAAAGTATTAATGCAGGATTCTGATTCATGCATTCTATAAGGTTGCCACTTTAGTCTCACAGAAACTCCAAATAATATGATAATTTGAAACCTGAAATAACCGTCTGTTAATCAAGCAAATCCTAGATGGCTCATGTACTCTAAGAAACTTCTCTGGTTACCCAGATAAACAACCGCGTACTGCATACAAAAAAGTTGTCCTTAGCTTTGGGTTTTCAAAGAAGTAATTTTTTTTGTATGTTGAGCATCACTGTCTGCCTTTGCGACAAATCAGCTTTTTGGCAACCTCTCTGAAGGTTTTGTTTCGCCAGCAATAGATGACTGTGTTGAGCCAGGAATTGCTGTAGCAAAGACTTTGAATCAAAATGAAAATATAGGGATTTACGTTTCCCAGTAGTGCCAAGTTTGGTGACCATGTGACACAGACAGTGCATGTAATGATCAGAAATGTTTTGAGAGATTTGACATTTGAGCGATGCAGCTGAACCTGTGCATCGTCAGCATTGATCTCAGCTGCTGCTATACGCCGTGCCTGATGCCTGGCAATCAAAAGCAACTTTCCATAAAGGAGAAAAACTAGCAAAATAAGTGAAATTACCACAAAAGTAAAGATGGCCGAGTTAAGAACATCCAGCAGTTTCGCAAACGCAGCCATTATTGCGAAAAGGAGTGAAACAAGACAGAGTAAACTTGCACATGTCAAGGCAATATAAGCTTGTCTTTTGGTGACTAGAGTTTCCAGCCTGAGAGGTTGTGATACTGCAATGTAGCGGACCACAGTAATCATTGCCAGAATGCAAAATCCCAGCAGCTGGAAAAATCCAGCTAAGTATAGAAGTTCCTTAACATAAATGTGCAGCATGATCAGACTTAAGGCATAAAGGAGTCCAAAGAAGCCCACTCCAACATCGGCAATCGTTAGGGCTAACACCAGCAGCTTGGTGACGTCATGCATGTCATGTATGCGATGTAACACCAGCAGAGAAAACAAGTTGCAGATGAGGCAAAATGAGCTGATTACACAAACAATAGAGGCATATATCAAAACACTTCTGGCGTCTAACTGTACAGATAAGATGCAGAAATAGTCTTCATCTGTGTTACTTATATGTTTGGAATGTCCACAAATTCCTGATACGTTTTCCATTTTAAGAGGCTATTATGTTACGTGAGGAGGTAGAATTGAGTTTGCTAGGCGAACAGACGTTTCTTGGTTCAAGATACTCACTAAATGTTTAAGATACTGCACATTGTGTTCCTCGGAAACCAGTTGAAGTTCTAGATGTAAGTGTTCAATGTAGATCTAGATGTAAGTGTTCATCTGTGTAGAGGTAGAATTGAGCTTGCCGGGCACTTGACCAATCTTTATAGAGACAGACAGTTGTTGGTTCCAGCATAGAGCTCTATGGTTCCAGATACCGGTAAATGTTAAAAATATTGAGTAGATTTTGCTCCTCAGAAAGCAGTAGAAGAGCTAAAAGTTCAGTGTAGACTTTTGAAGTCTTACATGTACATGTGTGTCATTGAAATCCACCAAGCCCTGACACAGTTTGTTGACATTGCACCAGTAAGTCGTGGGTTCAAGTCCCATCAGGGCAACCTCGTGAGGTTCTTCTCTCAAACTCCCAGACAGTGGCACACTATGGAGGAATTTAGGAAGGTTATGGTGGATCACCAGTTCTAACACTTGACCACCAATTGTTTTTGCATTCACTCGTTGATACCGATACGTAGTTTTTCAATTCCGATTTCAAGTGCGAAATGGTGTACACTGCAGAGTTATGGGTGCCTCTATCAAGTTCATCTGATGATTTCACGCCAGATACATCCAAGACTTCCAACTTGTCATCCAATAAAGTGTCAATCCATGTGATTTGTACCGGATCATCAAATGGTTTCCAGAGCTAAGCTCTTCTAGTGTCTCACCCAAGTGGGTATTTTGCACCAAGTACAGATACACACTGAGGCTTCATAACCACGTACAGTTACGCTTGTCACTGTGCCAGAACCAAGAAAACTGATCATCATCTGCATCATTGTGTGATGGGAGGAAAGAGCTCATTGTTGGGCACGCAATCTGCTTCTTAATGGACAACATGCACACACTGCATCATCATTTATCTTGTCAGTCAGAGCACCAGCTAAATCACAAATTAATGAGAGATCCTAGTACCGGTAGCCTTTGCGGGGAAATCACTGCCTTGACTTTGACAACTTGATTAACGGATGAACGCACTCATCCACCCGCCGCCATTATTCACCTTTTGGCGTAATTTCCATTAACAACAGGTGAACTCAACAACGATCACAGAAAAGCTGCTTTGTAGTAAAGCACGATGAATTTAAAGTGATGATTTTGAAAATCGCCTCAAACTTTTGGAACTCTTTGCTGCCCTTCACTTTGCTTAAAATCAACAGTGACTTTCCATTAGCTTGCTCTTTAATTGGATAATGGATGACCAGGAACTGTCGGCCTTAGGTAAGAGTGTTTGTGCCTCTAATTACTTTCCATGCGGATGTTTGCAATATCCTCGATTAATAGTGAGTTTGTGAGCGACAGTTGATTTATTACAATGAGAATTACATGTATTAGTTTGCATCTCCCCGCCCTTTTTTTTTTTAGAGATAAGAGTTAAAGGTAGCGTCCATCATTTGTAATGGTGCATCATGTTCGTTTAAAGCAACAAAAGTGCTCAAATTCTAAAGAAGGGTGCTGAACAGCTAACCTGATGAAGTTTAAGCTCAGTGAATGCTGTCATATTTGGAGAAAACAATGTTGTAGGATCTCGATTTCAAATCAAAAGTTGCTGAGTCATGTTTTGAATTAGGCCTGAATTCAGCCTATGAGACACCTTTTATCTCGCTGAGCTGATTGCAGCTACGCGATATCGTGCACTGAACCGACAACTTTTAAGAACCGTGTGTGCGTCGTGTCAAGCGTTACGCTCTCTTCGCCGAATAAAAAAAAGACGAACCACCAACGGAAAGCTCCCACGATATCTGTCTTTAGACACATCATTGGAAAGGCCTTCTTTCATTGATTCCTTCAAATTGACAGCTTGCCAGAAAGAATAATTTCACAGGGAGTTTTCCCATTGCTATCTTTAAACCAAATATGCTTTTGAACTCGAGGAGTCAGGTTGGCGTAGTGGTACTTTCCTCGCATTCCACTGCTGTGACCTGGATTCGAACCTGCCTGGGCCAGTTTTGTGGATTTGGTTTTCAGTCCCTGCCTAATACCGTGGGTTTTTCCTTCTCTGGTTTCCTCCCACATCTAAAACTGTAATTTCTTCACATTGTCTTCTCTTTACTGGGCCCCTTGGGAGACAAGTGAATTCCACTGAATGTGCTACTCAGTTAAAATAAATAAATAAATAAATAAATAAATAAATAAAACCATAATTACGTCAGTTACTTTTTTGATAACAGCAAATGATGGACTGAACCTTTAAACCATTAAATATCTTGGATAGATTGCGGACAGATTGATCTGCAAGAGGACCACTGTAATCAAGTGTAAGGTGCAGGATTCAGATGCATGCATTCTATAAGGTTGCCACTTTAGTCTCACAGAAACTCCAAATAATATGATATTTTGAAACCTGAAATGACTGTCTCTCAATAATCATGCAAATCCTAGATGGCTCATGTACTCTAAGAAACTTGTCTGGTTGCCCAGATAAACAACCGCGTACTGCATACAAAAAAGTAGTCCTTGGCTTTAGGTTTCAAAGAAGTTAATCCATGTATTTTTTTTTTGTATGTTGAGCATCACTGTCTGCCTTTGCGACAAATCAGCTTTTTGGCAACCTCTCTGAAGGTTTTGTTTCGCCAGCAATAGATGACTGTGTTGAGCCAGGAATTGCTGTAGCAAAGACTTTGAATCAAAATGAAAATATAGGGATTTACGTTTCCCAGTAGTGCCAAGTTTGGTGACCATGTGACACAGACAGTGCATGTGATGATCAGAAATGTTTTGAGAGATTTGACATTTGAGCGATGCAGCTGAACCTGTGCATTGTCAGCATTGATCTCAGCTGCTGCTATACGCCGTGCCTGATGCCTGGCAATCAAAAGCAATTTTCCATACAGGAAAAAAACTAGCAAAAGAAGCGATATTACCAGAAAACTAAAGATGGCCGAGTTAACAACAGCCAGCAGTTTCACAAATTCAGCCATTATTGCGAAAAGGAGGGAAACAAGACAGAGTACAGTCGAACATGTCAAGGCAGTATAAGCTTGTCTTTTTGTAACTAGAGTTTCCAGTTTGAGAGGGTGTGATACTGCAATGTAGCGGACCACAGTAATCATTGCCAGAATGCACAATCCCAGCAGCTGGAAAAATCCAGCTAAGTATAGAAGTTCCTTAACATAAATGTGCAGCATGATCAGACTTAAGGCATAAAGGAGTCCAAAGAAGCCCACTCCAACATCGGCAATCGTTAGGGCTACCACCAGCAGCTTAGTGACGTCATGCATGTCATGTATGCGATGTAACACCAGCAGAGAAAACAAGTTGCAGATGAGGCAAAATGAGCTGATTACACAAAGAATAGAGGCGTATATCAAAACACTTCTGGCGTCTAACAGTTGTGTATATAATATGTAGAAATAGTCTTCATCTGTGTTATTTATATGTTTGGAATGTCCACCAATTCCTGATACGTTTTCCATTTTAAGAGGCTATTAATGTTACGTGAGGAGGTAGAATTGAACCTGCTAGGTGAACAGACGCTTCTTGGATCAAGATACTCACTGTATGTTTTAAATACTGCACATTGTGTTCCTCAGAAACCAGTAGAAGATCTAGATAAGTGTTCAATGTAGACTTGTTAACTCTTGCACATGTGTCTTTGAATTCCATCAAGTCCTGACACAAAGTGTTCACAGTACACCAGTAAGCAGGGAGTCGTGGGTTCAAGTCCCACCAGGGCAATCTCGTCAGGTTTTTACTCGGCTTCTCAGCAAAAAAACCTCATAGCAAAAATGCGGTGTTAGATTGGATCCCCTTTTCTAATATGTGAATGCTAACTCACTCAATGATGTAGTTTCTCTTGAACGTTGCAATGTATGTGTACATATACTGCAGGTATCCAGGTATCAACACACGTGTACACGTCGGTATACAATCTTGAGTTGTACTGCATCTGTCAATTTTATCCGATAATTTCACTCCAGATACATCCCAGACTTCCAACTTGTCATCCAATAAAGTGTCAATCCATTTGAACTGTACCAGATCATCAAGTAGTTTCCAGAGCTGTGCTGTATGCTCTTCCAGTGTCTCACCCAAGTGGGTATTTTACACACTGAGACTTGATGACTATCGCACAGTTACGGTACACTCGTCACTGTGCCGTAGTAAGAAAACTGCATCATCCAATGCATTTTGGCGTGATTAGAGGAACGAGGTCAACATTGGCACGCAATCTGCTTCTCAATGAGCAACATGCACGTACCGCTTTATCATTAAATTAATCTTCGCAGCCTTCGCCAGGAAATCACTGCTTCGACTTTGATTACTTGATCGATTGATAAACGCACTCATCTACATGTACCGGCACTCGCTAACACTAAAAGGCCATTAAAGGGAAGATACAACATTTGCAAACATCAAAGAACGGAATGATCAAATTATCACGTAATACCTTACTGAATTGTTAGGGAATGACAGTCTAAAGCATCCCTAAAACCGTGGCTCCTGGTGTGCTGTCATTTTCAAGAAAAAATTGTATTTTCCAATGCTGGTCGGCGGACCAACGTTGGAGAAAACTGGCTTTTTTCAAAAACTGTTCCTACTTTTTCATATTTAGTTATTCTGACTTTTCTTTGCAATTGCTTACACTCTTGTGAAGGGGTTCAAGCTTGCTAGACTTATTCTCTGACCTTACAATTCCCCAAAGTGTATTAATTGCTCCGTTTCATCTTAAGTGGGGTCAGGGACCCAGACTACGAGAATATGATAAGTTTTCTTGGCTTTTCCAGCATCTACAAGCCCAAAACGTGAATTAAGTCAGTTTAACAATATTTTCTATTCACGTGTGCAGCGACTGTGCGTGACGTCATGTTTGGGAGACGATCGACCTCAACCGGCTGACTATGTCGGGTACCTGAACGCACATCATCATCGCACGCGCTGTGTACGTACGTACATATACGTTTGTGTGCATTATGTACACATGTGTTTAGTCCGACAAACACGCGGGGAAATGGCTGAAAGCGACAGCGATAGCTCTTGGGAAGATGTTAGCGTCGATTCAGAAGGATATTCTACGGAAAGCAGTTCATCTAGCGACGATAGTGACAGCGATTATGTCCAATCTGACGACGATGAAATCGTCGTTCGTGGAGTCCAACCGTACATGTTCGAGCCGCTCCAGGAACCGGGTGCAAATGACGGCGAAGCTGACGGGCATGACGGGGCGCAGGCAGACGATGATCGGCGAGTTCGTCTTCAGAGTGCGGATTGGTAGGCCTGTTATTATTTTGATCACCATTATTTAATTGCCAACACCCTTTATTTTCATACCCTTTTGAGTACAAAGTGTTGCTAAAACTGGTATTCATGCTCGTTGGTCATGTGGGGGAATTTTTCTCTTCCAGCGGTCCAAGTTTCACAGAACGAAATTGTGGTGGCGAGTTATAGCTTTATCTTGAGTTTTATACGTCGAACCCCTTACAAATCCATGAAAGTTTCTAAGTCTATTGGAGCTGTTTATGATGTAGTTATCCTGTTATGTCAGTGTATGTTAATTAAGGACAAATATAAGGAAAAACATGTCGATTATTAAAATGAGATAGCCTACACATTTTTCAAATTAATATTATCACTTAATATTTTCACTTACTACTTAGGTGTTTCTGGCATTATTCAAGGGAAATCCAACCATCATGACAAATTTTCGTGCCCCTTTCCATTTTTTCCTCAACTTCACGCCACAAATTACAAGATACATTTGTATCTCCCTTTTTTAACCAAAGGTGTTCTTGTGGAAACTGCACAATTATGGAGTCGGTGGAGAATTGTCTGTGCTGCAAGGAGGCTCCGGCCATCCAGCAAAAAATTGGACACACAGGAGTTGATCCGGACACTCTGAGTTGTTTTACGGACCATCCATGGTACGAGGCCACCTGCTTGAATCCAGGAACACTAGAGACTGCGTACTATCAGTACAGACAGCAATACGGTGCACATGCTGTGAAGGGTGACAGGGCAAGGTACCGGTACTATAATGTACATGTACATGACATTTTGTAATAAACAGAATAACTTCATAAAAAGTAACAAAAATATATCATGTTTTTTTCATATTGGAAGGAAGAACTTTGTTGAAGTACATATTATACTTCTAAAGAAAATGCACGTACATGTTGCACTTGTAAACTGAAAAATTTCAGTATAAGACCATCCCTGTTAGTATTGCAGTGCCAGTAACTTTTACTCAAAGAAGCATACATGTATATACATTAGCTATTTATTCACACTAACTTTTTTTCTACATACCTATATTTTTATACAGCAAATACCGACACATGTCCCATCGACAGGTCGTCAGGTGGTGCTGGGGGTTCCTGGGAAGGCAAAACCGTGTACCTTTGCCCTCATGTATAATGAACAAGACACAAGCTGCTTACCCTGCACCAGACGGGAACTACAAAGGTGTTAAATATCCAGATTTAGATGAATAGAAGAACAATCATGATTAAAATTGTTTTTATCATTGCTCTTGAATCCAAATAAAAAATGCTCTTACAGCAGTGTTGCTTATTGACATTTTTTTAGGGACCCAAAACTTTTTGTTCCATATTTATTTTTATATAACAATGAATGTGCATTAACATAATTTTAGAGAACCCACAGAAATTTACGGAATACTATTCCAAAATTGTTCCCGTTTCAAATATGAAAGACACATTAATAATTTGTACAAGTACTAATTTAAAAAAAAATAAAATAAAAATTTGTCTGTCTCATTCGGAAAGAGTCCTCAATTCTCAAATACCAAGGTCAATATACAGGTATTGAATATAATGGTTTCCAGCACCAATAAATTCCTTTGTCAATGATAAGGATTGAAAACCTTGAATATGATACGGGGCCATAGGTTGCTAATAATCGATGTGTTATACATGGTGAAATATAAATCATGGAAACGGTTGAGTTCCCACTACTTCAATAAAATGTCTCATTCGAATTTGAAGTGCATATACATGTTCATACATTTCTTTTTTTCTTTTTTGTTTGTTTGAGCATTCTCCGCCATTACATCCATTTCTTCAGGCGGTCCTTTGCCTGCTTTTTCCTTCTTCTCGCGCTTTACCATTTTGTGCTTAAATATTATTGAAAACATTTTCATTAAAATGCATTCAAATTAATACAAACATTTTTGGTTTCAATATCCATCTTATCAAACGGCTTTTGGCATCCAAAGTCATCACTAGATGGCGCTATACCCAATTTTGTCCCACAATTTGAAAGAAAAAAATATCTGAAATCGCACAATTATTGAGGTATTATTTGTAATTCTATAAATGCTTTGTATGTTGTTAAAAAGTACTTTAAAAACAGGTGAATATCACAAGTGGTGTTTCATGCCCGAGACTGGCAAATTAAAATTGGGAATTTTTGGAAAACCAAATAATACAGTTCTGCATATGGACTATACACTTCGCACATTCTCTTCAGCCAGACATGGCTTGATGCACATCACGTGATGACCCGTACTTTTAAAAATGTATACAATATTATGACTTTCCCTCCTATTTTCTGCAAGTTGTCAACAATGATAGAAGTGTTGTGCTGAAATATTGTACTGAAATTACGGAATAGGTTGAAATCCTGCCATAGGTCGTTTGTTCTAATGGCAGTAGTAATAATTGCTATTGAAAGTACATGTATTATACATTGCCCGATGCGTTTGGTGCAGCACGGAGAAAGTGCACTGCTCATAATTTTCATATGAATTAGATCGGACACAATGTGTTGTGGAGAAGTTGTCATCTTAATATTATTGGCAATCCTAAGCGCTATCTTGAGCCTGTCTTCATCATGCAACCGACGCAATGGGCTTTGCACTGCTCCCTCTGGAAGAATTGGGGTGGTTTGCTATCTCAGCACTCGGGCATCTGACGCACGACGACGCCCGTGAAGCCTGTGCTGCCTGTCGTAGACTGGGAGCCAAGGTGGCAGCGCCGCGCTCAGACCTGGAAAACGACTTCCTGGCAAGCCTGGCCCAAGGCAGGGTGATTTGGGTGGCTTGCACTGATCGCAGGCAGGAGGGGCTGTGGGAGTGTGAAGTGTTTCAAGATGGTCAAGGTCTACACCGACTGGAGGAAGGGAGAGCCAAATAACTACGGAGGGAGGGAGGACTGTGTCTATAAAAAAAAAAGTGGAATGACGTACGGTGTGAGATTGAGATACAGGCGGTTTGCAAGCGATAACCTATTGGATCATGCTTCACTACCAACAACGAAGGGCGGCTTGAACTTGACTCTTGTCGCTAAATCCACATTTGGAGCGATTTTTACGCGGATTTAAATTACGTTGGTGTGTCGTGCCTGAGATAGAAAAACTACACAGATGAACACATCTCAAGTTTATAAAATGCCTTGTTTTGTTTGCATCTGTGTATCACTGGCACTGTTCCTAAGCGGTATCTTGAGCTTTTCTGCAACATGCAACCAGAGCCAAGGACTCAGTGCACTGTTCCCTGGAAGAAATGGGGTAGATCTTGCTACCTCGTCGACCAAAAGACTCTAAACCTGCCGTAACTGGGAGCCAAGATGGCAGCGCCACGCTCAGACCAGGAAAACGACTTCATGGCCGGCAAGCTTGGCCCAAGGCAGTAAGATTTGGGTGGTTTGCACCGATCGCAGGGAGGAGGGTGAGTGGGAGTGTGAAGGGTCTCAAGATGGTCGAGGAATCTACACCAACTGGAGGGAGGCAATGGCGTCACCAGACTTTTCAGTCTGGGGGGGCACACGGGGGGCACCAGCTAGCATTTGATGGGGGGCACTTAGGTGGATACGGATCGCCGTCCTGGGGGCCCCCCTCCCCTTTGGAAAATATTCGCATACGGAGGATGGGCTAGATGCAAAATGGTGCCACATTTGATGCTAAATTCGATCTGAAGATATCTCCAGAAATTGCTATTTTTGAGGTAATGATTTTAACAACGCGCAGAATTTTGCAGAGGATAGGGGGGGGGGCACCAGCATTTGATGGGGGGGGGGCACTAATAAACAACTGTTCATTTGAGGTGATAACAATATACACATACACTTATACATCACTACATAAAATATCTGAGGGGCGCGTATCCACGTCTTTTGGTAGCGACACACTCCTGTGACTTTGCTGAGTTTACAGATGATCCAACTTGACGATATTGGTTCTCGGTTGGTTCCCAGTCCAGTGATCTGCTGGGTATATGCCGGATCCAACTTGGCCAGGATTTCACCGTCATCCTTTGTCGGTAACCGTATCGCTGCTATCTATAGGCTCGGTGACTGGCACGCGGGGTATCGATTCCCCTAGCGAAATCTGAAACGGGAGATGTGGAAAGACTCAAAGGTGGTGACAGATATAAATGAACAAGAATGTCAGCAGCAAGAAACATTACTTGTCACACCGCCTTCACATCTCACTTCGCTTTACGGATCATAACTAACGTCAAAAAAACTATAATTGACATTTCATCGAAATCATCATTTCTTGATTTCTTCTAAATGACAGCAAGCCAGACGGAATAGTTTCACAGGGTGTTTAAGTATACGATCTTAAATCCGAGTAAGCTTTTTGATAATAATTCGGTATCATTTCGAATACATGCCAATTATCCCAGTGGCCTATAATATAAACCCGATAAGTCATGTGTTGTAACGTCACGTTTACAATTTTATACTTGGATGTCATGTAAGAGGCTTTCGTACGATGCCTCAACAAGTATAACAGACATTCACAAATCTAAACATGTCGTTGGTTCAAATAGGTGAAACAATTAAGTGGGTACAATTCAGTGTTTAGACATTAAATTCAATTAAGTCTCTAAAACACTGAGATTTCTTTTCCAAAATATAATGGCATATATATTCTGAAACTGACAGGAGATATCTACAAACAACAACTCTCTCCAGTGCCCGCCAGTTGGCCATAACACACCGTGATGGACTGTAACTTTCCACCACGATAAAACTACAGATCACTAGATATACGTGGGAAAACATCCGTTGTTTTAACACCCCCAACCTATATTGATTTTCGGAGGCATGAGTGTCTGGAGACAAAAGGTCTACGTTTCAGCAAACCTCCCTGAATTGTTTTTCTAGATTTACCCCAGGCCTGCTAGCCCTTCTAAAATATAGGCTATTAGAACCGCGCGCCTGCTTGAACTTCACTGTCCTATCAAAGTTCGGGGAAGCAAGCAATCTAGTCATCAGCGACATAATGCATGACTATACCATAATACAGGGTGAGTAAAAAAAAAGCGGTTTCCAAACCCCAACAATTATAATTCATATTTAAAAGAATATGTAGCACCAAAAATAAGAATGACTGGAAAGCCAATTTCATAAGTTACCTTTGGATGAAAAAATTACTGAAATTGGTCAATCCGTTAAAAAAATATCGCCATTTAAACACAATGACCTAAAAACCTGTCTCGTTCAAAAAAAATGCGATTTCAACAATCGTCGTCACATTATTGTCTTCAAACATCACCAGCGATGAAATCTTAGTTTAGACATTAACAATATGCAACAAAGTCCTTTTGAAGGCCCGTCTTTTAAAAATTAGATTTTATAACTCATGCTGTTTGCCTAACCAGGGTTGTTAATATAAATATTGTGTGCCACAGTTGGTGACAGTTGTTGACAAAAGTATTCTGTGTCATTTTCGTTGTTGTTCCAAACAGTCAAAACACACAATAAATTGATTTTTTTTGGACGAGACAGGCTTTAGGGTCATTGCGTTTAAATGGTGATATTCTTTGAACAGATTGAGCAATTTCAGTAATTTATTTTTATCTAAAAGTAGCTTTTGAAATTGGCTTTCCAGTCATTATTTTTGGTGCTACATATTTTATTAAATGTGATGTACATTTTGGGGGTTTGGGTTCTGCTTTTTTGACTCACCCTGTATGTAAAGAAATGTCTAATTACTGAATTGTACCATCTCTTTTTACCTATTTGAATCCACGACATGTTTAGATATGTATTTTACATGTTGAGGTATCGTACGAAAGCCTGCTACTTTCACGACCTCGTGGGTATAATTGTAAAAGTACATTAAAAATGACTATATAGGGTTTTAAGGCATATCATCGGGGATAATTTGCATTTATCCCAAATGTATACCTTCCGTATTATTATCAAAAAGCTTACTCGGATTTAAGATCGTACTGCATGGTACTTAAACACCCTGTGAAACTATTCCGTCTGGATATTACAGTCATTTAGTATAGTCGTGTTCCCTAACGTGGCGCACTTCGAAGCTTACCCGACTTTCCTCGTGTAGTGTTGCCAAACCTCTTTGTTGACAAACCTCAAATTCATGCAATGAAATACTAGTACTTTTACCTTATCAATGCTTGCTATTTTACCTCTGTGAACAATTTCAGTTTCATAAAATTTAATCCGAAATTCAAAAACGGTGGTGTCCGAAAATTGGGCACAAATTGGCGGAGTGTTCCCTAACGTGGCGCACTTGAATAAATCTTGGACAATTCCAAATTAACACTTATGAATTCCTGTAAACTTGATAATATTCTGATAAATAATTAATATCTTTACTTACATACCCAGCCAAATGTTTGTCAGAAAATTATTTTCTTATTTTTCAGGGCATTTTCAAAGGGTTCACTTTGCACTTGAAAATAAAATCGGAAAATCACGCCAAAATAGCTTTTCCTTCTAACTTTATTAAGGGTAAATAAGCTCGCGATTTATGAACAGGACCGTTTAGAACTTGATGAAATTTCACTTTCTGTGAAATTTCAGTTTAAAATTTTGCTCTAGGTAGGCGCTACCGGCAAAAAATCCAAGTGCGCCACGTAGGGGCCGCGCCACGTTAGAGTGCATCAACAATAGAAATCAAGAAATGTAGGTGATTTCCAGTGATCAGTCAATCGACTGATTTTTGGAATAAAGAGTCGGGCATGCAACTTTCCCTCGGATCAGCTGATTTCCTCTTTTTTTTACTTTCCATGTGCCATTGAAAACAGAAAAACACTGTACAAAGTCTTGGAAAGATTTGAATTTCCTCTTTTTTTGTGTGACTTCCAGTTTCATGCCCTAAGAGTGCTATAGTGATAAACAAAATGATAGGTATCGTGTCCGATGATGGTAACCAGCGATCGCACCGCCGTTAGTTACTGAGTTTGACTCATGGGCGCCGCCAGGTTTTTTTTTTCTATAGGGGGGGGGCAAAGCATGCGCACATTATTTACCCAAATCCTTGAACTTTTTAGTATATATATATATTCTCAATGTATCTTTTTTTCAAGGGCGGGGGCGAGGGGACATTAGCCCACTGCCCCTCCATTGACACCCCTGCGGACTCCCACCTTTTTTGCATTTAATTAACAGCAATATGACTTCGCACTTTTTTTCGGGGAGGGGGGGATTTTCCAGAGGGGGCTAATACGTGAGTTCGGCCCGGACAGCAAAATTTGGTACACGTGCTTTCATGCTTGAGCGCGCGCACAGTGGGGCAAAGGGTTACTTCAGGTGGCAAGTATTTTTTTAACAAAAGAGGCTCGACTGGTCGTGCCGCACTAATAATCGTACTATTTAGTGATCACGTACATTGTACATTAGCCTACGTGCCAGACTAGAAGGAAGTCGACAGCTGGCTTGAAAAGCCGACCTTGTCCTTTAGTACAAAAGAGTACGTGCGCGCTCTTGTATACGGAGCCCCTAAAAGGACAGGCATGATTATTTTTTTAATTTTATTTCGTTCCCTCGAAATATTTTTTCGTTCCCTCGATAATTATTTAGCTACCTCGAAATCATTTCGTTCCCCTCGAAAAAATATTTCGTTCCCTCGAAATAACATTTTGTTCCCTCGAAATCATTATTCGTTCCCTCAAAATATTATTTCGTTCCCTCGAAATATTATTTCGTTCCCTCGAAATATTATTTCGTTCCCTCGAAATATTATTTCGTTACCTCGAAATAACTATTTCGTTCCCTGGAAATAACTATTTCGTTCCCTGGAAATGTTATTTATACGGAAGCCCGGAGTGACCATCCGCATTTCAGGCGGTCTGAATACATAACATTTGGCAAGTATCAGTCCATGCTTTAATGGATCAACTGTACCGTAGCCCATATAATATTTACTGAATCACCTAACTATAAATTCATACATGCATGATGTATTGTCTTGTACTTGTTCATGTAGATCTATATTTTATGTGTACTGCATGCCAGCAACAATTTGACTCGTATTTTGATCATTAACCTTAGTTTCTCAATTAACGACGATTAAAGTGATTTAAATAAACCATTTTAGTATCCAAGGGAATGAAATAAAATATTTCGAGGGAACGAAATAATATTTCGAGGGAACAAAATAAGATTTCGGGGGAACGAAATAAAATATTTCGAGGGAACAAAATAATATTTTGAGGGAATGAAACAACCTCGTTCCCAGGGTGTCGAACAGTACGCGCCCATCACTACCTGCTCTCTCACCCTGGTATTGGATCATTTGCATGTGCAAGATTTTTGCACACGTATGCAAATGAGAATATAGTGTGGTGCCTTGGATATGCTTTACATTAGCGTTTGTTTTTGTATGCGGTGTCTGGGGTAAAAACAGAGTCAATTCGTCGCAGCACGAGCACGGCGTGAGTTACGAAAACACGATTTTTTTAAATTAAACTTTTACGATCTTATCGAGACAACATGCAGTATCACATTTCATATTAATATGAACAAACTGGAAAGGAAATTAGTATTTTCGAGAAGGCGTGGACGAATGATCGCGAAAACACGTACTGCACGTTGTGAATAATAACACCAAGTACACGATAAAAATCCCTTACTGGCCAATTGCGGTATCGAATCAGGATACAGGAAGAAAGTTTCCTATCCAGGGTTAATCGGAAACGAGGTTGGAAATAAAGTAAGCACTGGGGACGAGGTTGGGAACGAAATGATTTCGAGGGAACAAACTATTATTTTGAGGGAACGAAATATATTTCGAGGGAACAAAATAGTTTTGAGGGAACGAAATGATAATTACGAGGGAACGAAATAATTATTTTGAGGGAACAAAATAATATTTTGAGGGAACAAAATAACATTTTGTGGGAACGAAATAAAATATTTCAAGGGAACGAAATAAGATTTTGAGGGAACAAAATAAGATTTCGGGGGAACGAAATAAAATATTTCGAGGGAAGGAAATAATATTTCAAGGACGAAATGATTTCGAGGGAACAAACTATTATTTTGAGGGAACGAAATATATTTCGAGGGAACGAAATAATTTCGAGGTAACGAAATAATCTGTCGAGGGATTACGAAATAATATTTCGAGGGAACGAAATAATATTTCGATATTTCGAGTGAACGAAATGAAAAAAAAACCCATCATCATGCCTGTCCCTTTAGGGGCTCCGTATTTAGGGGCTCCTTCCGTACTTGGCCCCGAAAGAAGTGCCGCCTGGCTGAGTGCATAGTGAACGGTAGTTGAACTCGGCATTTTACGCTGTGTCATTGGATTGGATGTCTGACCATCTATTTATTTTGGTGTAACTTATTTGAGCCATCAGTCACATTGACATCATGGTGCTGACAGACATGAAAGTTGGACCTTGATCGCAACTCAGGTTTGCAATCGATAACGAAATCCATTCAACTGCAGGTAGCGACGTCTGAACATAGGCATATGCTGCAGAACATTCAACTGCGGATAGTCTAGTGTACGAAGATCTTTGCTCCACAAACATACGTCTGAACATTCAACCGCGTCTAGAATTAGCCTGCATCGTGTAAGTCCATGAAATCTCTCATGCACAAACTATTTTAAGTTTCTCTCTCATTGACCTCGAATAGGTTGGTGATTTAATACTTAAAATAACAATCTGACAATAGGCTACTTAACAATTATTATTATTGACTGCTGGGACAGTGTGAATGTGATGTGATGTGGGATATGGTTATGGAGTTATCGAGGGGGTGGCTAAGCACCGGAGGCGAACTATTATGACTGTACATGAACCCCTCCGGTGTTAAACAATCACATTTATTTTTTGGGTGAATCTCAAAAATAGCGCAGAGAGAGCAACTTAAGTTCAAGGAACTTGGAATACCGTACCCAGCTGTAACTATTAAAAGGTGCAGTTCGTAATTTGTGCATTTTGTTTGTTTGATGAGATTTGAAGGTTTGCATGGTGGAAAGATACTAAGACAAGATAAGATTGCGGTAGCACCATGTGAATAAATCTCTTTTCAGAACCACACATAAGCCTACTCACAAAAGAGATTTATTCACATGGTGCTACCGCAAACTTATCTTGTCTTTGTTTGTTTGAAGCACTTGTTCAAAATCTGAAGAAGGGTGCTGAACAACTAACCTGATCAAGTTTCAGCTCATTTTCAGCTGTATAATCCTAGAAAAACAGCATTCTAGGATCTCGATTTCAAATCAAAAGTTGCTGAATCGTGTTTTGAGTTCGGTCTGAATTCGGGGTCTGAGACACTTTCTCACTGAGCCGATTTCAGGTACGTGATGTCGCATGTGCATCGTGCCAACGCTTGCACACACTTCGCCGAATAAAAAACGAACTACTAATGGAAATTTCTAATGTTGCAACCTGACCCCACTTTTTTCTTCATATATCATTTCAATGAAGGTCATTCATTGCAAAAATGATGATAGACATGAATCTGGGACTAAAAAATATTGTTAATTTTGTGACGAAATACTTAGAAAATGTTCATGACTCTCCATAGACTTTTTACACAATCGTGGAAGTGGCGTCAAGTGTGTACATTTCTCTCAATATGAATGTCGGGTTTGCATTTGACAGCTATAGAATTTCATTTTGCAGAATTAACAAATGGCCTTCCTGGAATCAGTGACCATGGCTCGTCAGCTGAAGCCATTCAAAGTGTTGCCATGGATACTATCACGTCATGTTGCTCCCTCAACTTCAAGTCGTGGAAGACTTGCATCTACAGCCGCCAGCGCACCATCACCCAGCATGTACAAGTTTGTGGTGGTCGGCGGTGGGTCGGGTGGTCTGGCCATGGCCAGTAGTCTGTCTCGTAAACACGGCAAGGGACAAGTTGCAGTCATCGAACCAAGTGAGGTGAGGCGAGAAGGGAACACAAAGTATTATGGGTCGTTGACTGTCATTTTCCATACACATCTTGAATCGATCGCTTTGCGCAGTTCAGATCCATACAATTTATCGCCAGCAAAAGTGTTTCACTGTACAACCTGCCACCAAGATAGAGACTTACTAAAGTTGGTCTCAAATATGCCATTTTCTAGCTTAAGATATAGGCTTGGATCATGAAAGCTTATCCCTTTTATAAGGGAACACAAAGTATTATGGGGCACAGACTGTCATTTTCAATGCAAGTCTTGAATCAATTGCTTTGGGCAGTTCAAATCCATACAATTTATCGCCAGCAGAAGGGTTGTTGAAAGGTATTTTGTGAAGACAGACAAGACATAAGGTTTTTTTTTTATTTATTCAATCATTTTTTAAATTTTTTTTTGGAATTGCCGATAAAATTTTTAGGGTCGCAGCCTAAAAATAGGGTCGGTGGGGTAACCGGAAGCAGAACTATTCTTTTTTTTTTGGCCTTATTCCCAATAAATCTCTGCATGCAATAAGTCGTCTTTCTGATCGATTGTGGTGAATGTGATTCATTCCTGCTCAACAGAATTTGTTGATTTGTCCCTGTATTTCAGGAACATTTTTACCAGCCAATGTGGACACTAGTGGGTGGTGGAATCAAGAAAAAGGAGCAGTCCCGCGGCCTGACGAAGGACGTCATGCCCAAAGCCTGCGACTGGATCAAGGATAAGGCTGTCGAGTTTGACCCTGAAAATAACAGCGTCAAGACGTCAGGGGGCAAAGTGTTGCAGTATGACTACCTAGTGGTGGCCATGGGGCTGCAGTTAAACTTTGATAAGGTAAACTGAACCTTCAATGTCCATTGCCTTGATTTGGCCAGTCCAGAAATGGCCTTTAAGCCATTATGTGCCTATCAATTGTTTCCCCCACCCCTCCCCTCCCGGGCTGCCCCACTCAAGATGTGGGGATTGTCACTTTTGAAGTGACCAAATCCCCACCCCTCGGGCAAAATTTAAGTGACAATCCCCGACCATGCCCCGACTTACATACCTGGGGCGCACTAGTGATTGCCTTTCCATTAGTACGCCAACATTAACAATGTAATTAGAGTGACCAAAATCCCCACCCTGGGGCATGAAAAATGTGACCAAGATAGGCGCATTTGTCCCTGTAGCACCCCAAACCATACTGACATCAACAGTCAAATTGGTAGGAGTGGGCTCCGTGCACCATCAAAAGAGGGCATGGTTTTACCACTTTGGAGAACCCATGGACAGGACACACAAATACCAAATAAGTAACTACATACAAGTTTCCCCGGCCTTTGCAGCAACGTGTATGTTGCAAGCATGGCATGGTTCGTACATTGTAAATATGTTCCCTATTACGTGCTCCTTGTGAGCATGGCGTTGCGGCGTCCAGTAGGGCAAGTCCAACTGGAACACTGTAATTGGGACGGTCCCATCTTAAGTTGGGACCGATGGTATAGTTTGGGCCTAACAGTTCACGCTAGAGTGCCCCTTCAAACAATGAGGCCCCTAATATAAGTGCCTCCCAGCAAATTGGATCCCAATGGACCGATCCAGTAAGCACCGCCCCATGGTATTCTGACCAATCACAGCTGTGATTTATGTCCGACATGAGTGCACAAAAGTCCGACATGCGTGCACGCGCGTATGATGCGCGTGGCAGGAAAATGCAGTGTGGCATTGGAGAGGAGCATGTGTTAATTTGCCCACATGGGCAGTGGGAGGGGCTTACTGGATCGGTCCATTATGCCACGACAGTGAAAGTCCCATCACATTTTTGTGTTGCAGGCATTACAGGCAACTTGCTTTCCATTTTTGGAAGAGCACCCTTAACATACAGTGTACAGTTGTACCTGCAGTTTCTTTAGAGGCACATGTATCACACCTTTGCACGATAATCAATTTGGCATCATGTAATAGTCTACATGATACGTATGTAGTAAAGACATACATACGTGTACATACTTACGTATAGCAAAAATGTGGTTGTCAAGTGCGTGCATAATCGAAAGACAGGGCTACGAAATTTCATGCTTTTTAAAGGTGTACAAATAAGTTTCAGTCTGTACTTTAGAATGGGTGTACAAATCATCTCCATGTTGTACCCAGGTCCAGCATGGAGGTTTCGGGAACCTCTTTTGCCTTCTCCACACTAGCAAGAATGCTACAAGGCTTATACATGGGTTCGGTGATTTACTCGAACACTGGTCGAACCCTGGTCAAACCCTGGTCAAACCCTGGTCAAGACAAGGGTTGAGAGGCTCTACCCTGGTGGAGAATCAACAAACAACAGTCCGACCCCTGTACACACCATTGTAATTGTGATGAATGGTATGTCTACATGTGTAGCTTGCCTACCCGTGTTCGATACGACTTAAGTAAGCTGATGGCGTACCAGTGTAGAGTTCAACATGTTTAGGTGAGATAGTGTGAGAAGGCCTCAAAAGATGGCCAGATGCCCTTGTAAAGATGTGACATTTACTCATTCGAATGTTTAATCCAAAAGAATATCTGCCATCTTTTGCACAGCTGAAAGGTCTACCAGAGGCGCTGGAGAATGATCCGATGGTCTGCTGCAACTACTCCTACAACACTGTCGACAAGACGTTCAAGGCCTTACAGAATTTCAAGAGTGGCAATGCCATATTCACTATCCCCAACACCCCGGTCAAGTGCGCTGGGGCTCCCCAGAAGATCATGTATTTGACGGAGGAATACTTCCGGCAGGTCAGAGTTATTTCAGTGTGTGTGAATTTATTTGTTTATTGTTGCAAAAAGTTTCCGAGGTTTGAGCAAGTTTGTTCAAGGACAAGTTGATTAGGGTACAACTTGTAGTTGCACCTTTGTATATAAGTGTATATCTTTGTCTGGAGTGTTGTTTAGTAGCTTTTCAAAAATATGTGTGGATATTGACGGTATGGACTTGAACTAGTAGACTAATCTAAAATTAGTGTACTTGTCAATGCGCATGCGTGCGCGCGCGTCTGTATGGAAAGTTCCAGTACTCTCCTTCTCTTGTTCAAGTGATAGTTTTGAGTGGCAACATGTTTGGCCGCTTTCGGCCCTTTCTGAAAGTTATCAAACATGTTGTCACGCAAAACTATCGCTTGAACAAGAGAGGGAAAGTACTGAAAGTTTCCATACTCAAGCATTCGCATTGACAAGTACATTAATAGTCTACTAGTCTTAGGTCAAGTCCATACACAACAATATTCACACACACAGAGACTTTGATAAGTACTGGAACTTTCCATATAGACGCGCGCACACATGCGCATTGACAAGTACATTAATAGTCCACTAGTCTTAGTTCAAGTCCATACACAACACTTATGAAGCAGGAAGTGTGCTTGTCAAACTCTTAAAATGCAGGAATGTAAATAAACATACTTTCTGTAATTCAACTTTTCATGCAGAACAACAAGCGTGACAAGGCCACCGTCATGTACTGTTCGCCTCTGCCGTCGATATTCAGTGCTCCCAAGTACGCAGCTGCCATGATGGAAATCTGCAAGAAGCGTGGCATCCAGGTCAACCTTCGACACAATCTGGTGGAGATCAAACCGCAGAGCAAAGAAGCTGTGTTTGCTAAGTTGGACACCGAACCGAACGAGACGATTACCTTGCCTGTGAGTACTTGATTCTGCTGTGTTTCATTTAACCCTTTCATTACCACATTGTTTATTGACTTGGCTCTCCCCAGGACCAAATTGTTTGCTCAGTCATGCGGAAATCACTAGAGCGTGAACAAAATGACCACAAGTCCAAAACTCACTTTTTCAACCCAGAGTTTCACTGCCAAGGAGTGATTAAAATCATAGGTGTTGTGTTCCATATGTGTAAATATAAGAAAGTTATGCCTGTTTGTTCATCTGGTTCCATTTATCAAACCACTATGAATAAACTACACCATTAGAACGATCCGAAAACACTCTTTCAGCTGGTATATGGTTGATGCAAACATATCAACATGCCGCTCTGAAAAAAAAAAGAATATATCTGTGTTGTGAGTGGTTTTTGTGTGTGTTTTCCTGGGTCGACTAAAGTCCCATCCACCAACCAGCAGGGGGGTTCTTCTTGTGGACAAAAGTCGCCCATGGTAAGGAAAGGGATAAGCATTATGATTCTAAGCTTTGGAGCAGAGTTGTAGGTGAAGTCTGTTACAGGTCCATTGCAAGTCAATTACATTTTATTTCACAAGTAGCAGGATGCAAACGGCTAATTTGTTACCATTCATTTAAAAAGCCAAGGTACATTTTACAGGTAATTGTGTAATATACCACTACCAAATTGTTGTGAAATACCTTACTTGACTGTAAAAGAATAATACTCTCAAGCATCCTGTGAAATTGCTGTAATTTTCAAGAAAAATGAAATTTGTATCAATTTGCCACCAATTGTTGGCCAAAAACTCTGACTTTTTTTCAAATTCATGTACATTGTACTGCCCCCAATTTACCTACATTCTTATTTCTTATGTTTCTGCCACAAAAGTATGAAATGATGCACGTGCCTCCTCCCATGGGCCCACCTGATATCCTGAAGGCAAGCCCCCTCGCTGGACCAGCAGGGTTTCTTAGTGTCAACAAGGAAACGGGACAACACACCAAGTACCCTAACGTGTTTGGTATCGGTGACTGCACTGACTTCCCCACCTCAAAGACCGCAGCTGCAGCAGGTAAGACCAACCTGAATCCATTGTCAATTCCGTTCAAAATGGTCACCTTTTTGTAGTCCTTTTTTTTTTCATAATTTTTCATTACTCTGGTAAAAAAAAATTCATATTTCACAAGTCCCTCATTCAAACATTGGTAAATAACATGTGCAAGCCCCTTTAAATCAATTGAACCATTGGCCCAGAATTCTCTAGCCAAGCATCAGCCCCAGTAACAAGAACCATCTGGTATATCATTATATTATTATATTGATAATAGTTGGTAAGATTGTTAAAGAGGTTGTGGAATGCTCGAAGACATTTCTGTCATTTTTTGGGTATATGTAGCCTAAGGTGTGATGAAATAAAAATGACTATTGTTTCTGTCATGAAATGAGCACAATGGGTACTTTTGAGAGTTATTTTTCAGGTTCTGTTTCGACCCGAACGTGCAATTTGTGTAAAAATCGTCATTGCGGGCAGCAAACAAAACACAGTAAATCGTGACGTGCTACTCTGCATCGGGAGTCCTATTTGTTACGTCACGATTTACTGGGTTTTGTTTGCTGCCCGCAACGACGACTTTTACACAAATTGCACGTTCGGGTCGAAACAGGCATGACAGGACTTGAAAAACAGCTCTCAAAAGTACCTTTTGTACTCGCCAGCATCTCCATCCTGTTTGGCCAGGCTTAAAAGAAGGCTTTATGCGGTATAGGATTTTGAGGGTCCACAATATATTGTCACAAAAAGACAGCTGTGTCTGATATTAGTCATGTATGTAGGTACGTTCTAGGCAGACTGGTATGTCATCAAACTAAATGCAGACACAGGGTGGTATACATAGTAAACGGCAAACTACATGTAAGGCCGTTCATGGGGGTTGTTTTAGGAGTCTTTTTTTCCTCCATTGATTTCCCGACTGGATATCGTATTACGTGGTCGTGGTAATAACCAAAACTGAAGCAATGTTCTCAAAGTTTTGCAGGATTTGCAGAAAAAAAGTAGAGTTATGCCTTTCATGAGTTTAATTGATACCTTGTATTTTGATAAGTTTTATTTTTTTTACATTCGACAGCTGCTCAAAGTGGTGTTTTGAAGAAAACAATAAATGCTGTTGTCAATGGCTTAACCCCAGTCGCAAAGGTGAGATGTAGCATTTGTTGAACGAAGTAAAGAGCAGAGAAATGCACAACTGCTTAAGTCGAGGTGTGGATTCTGTGCACAAAGTACCCCCTCGGTAGTTTACAAAGTTTGGAGGACCATTGGGAGGGGCATTTGAACACATTGCTGACAGGGCCTGAGTCTCACGCTGATGCTAGATAGGCTGTGTACATTCTGAAACAAATTAATTGAGCGTACTTTACGCCATATGCCTGCAAACCACTACGCACAGGCAATGTTTCCCTCCCACTGTTGCTCCCAAAAGTGGTCAGAATGGGCCGTCTACGTGTACTGCTCATGCACTGAGTTCATTAGCCAATCTGAAGTTTTCTTATTGACTTATTGAGCACAGGAGATGGCACTGCATGTATGTAACATGTAACACTGGTGAAGTTCCCAATGCGTAAAAAAAAATTAAAAATAACAAAGGGCAAAAATATTTGGGGGAGGATGGGTAAGGAGCTAAATTCTATTATTATTTGATACTCTCCTTCATAAATCAATCTTTTGATTAAACTTAAATATGTGCTGTACATGTAAGTGCTAGTTTCCAGTTTTACTCTGAAGAATACTGGTTTTTTTTTTCAAATCGCTTGTTTAAATTGCTTTTATATTGTTTTAGCATTATTCACCTTTGATAAAACATTGAATTAACAATTTTGAACACATTTAGTTATGGAATAACTACTTAGCAAACTTTGATTCGCAAGACAGACTGGTTCCTGTCATCTACAAGACGTGATAATGTAAGGATCGGTAACCAGTCTACTTGCAAGTGAATCTGATTGTTTGCAAACGCAATCCAAAGTAAAGGCTTAAGGTTGAAAAAAAATAGGGAAAAAAGGGAAAAAAATAGTTTTCTGCTTTAGATACAATATACAAGCTGGTAAGTCGTAAGAAATAAAAAAGAACCTGAATTTGTTGAATAACACAGACTGTACTTTTTGTGTTCAAAATGAAACTTATTATATCCTTCGAATCAACCATTGGCCAGTTTTTCATCACGGTATTTTCAATACTTTTTTGGACTCGCAGTACGATGGCTACACATCGTGTCCTCTGATCACCGGACGTCGAAGCTGCGTCCTGGCCGAGTTTGACTACAACCTGGAGCCACTGGAGACATTCCCCTTTGATCAAAGCAAAGAGAGGCGAAGCATGTACCACATGAAGGCCGACTTCATGCCACCCATGTACTGGCATGCTTTTGTGAAGTGAGTGTAACATTGACTGGTGGGGTGTGGTGTTTTTAACACCCAAGGGGCGCGCAAAGCACCCAGAGTGAAGCAGAGGGTGCTTTTGCGCCCCCAGGGGGTTATGAGCTCCGTGCGCCGATGAAAGAGGGCGCCCTTTTACCTAGCAACGACATCCCATGGGCGGGACATTGCGCTGGTTGACACGCAGCGTTCCTTGTGTGTGACGCACATACACCATGGGATTTGTACTATGTACACGCAGTGGCCGTGCTGCGCGGCAAATGAATTGCAGTCAGGCAAGATGGCGTCGGTCGGTCACCCCCAACTGTACTTCCTTTGCCGGTGAGGGGGTACTTGTGAACGAAGCGGATAAATGCCATACATGTACATCACACTAGTCGAGCCAGTTTTCTGGCTGGGGGAAGAAAAAAAACCGGCCACATGTCGTTTTTCAGCCACTACGTATACTGTTTGTTCGTCACTCACGAGCAAATAAGAAAATGGGTTACGTGCTACATTTACGTGTCGGTGTGTTAGACTTGTACCGAGTGGCCTTGATCGCGTACACGTGCTATGCGCATGTTCCAGAACACCATGGAAACGGGAGGTCAAATTTATGAATGAGTATTTGTGTAATCCAACCAGATCTGCGATTTTGTGTGACGACAATATGAATGTATGCAATCTGTGCTATACGCAAAACCAGCGGCAAACATCGTCTACTTACGTTTATGAAGAGATCCTTATGTTCATGTACACATATATATTTGCCACAAATGGCTGAGCTAGAGAGCCTATGAACATGCATGCTTTCTTGAAAAAAGCTACCTGTAGTATCATGCGTGGGCCAAATGCCGCATGGCGTGGACCGGCAAGGAAATTTGTCTTGGGAGGCTGCGCATTGCTTTGTGGATGAAGAATAAATGGGTCCGTTATGTGAATGGTGAAATATTGTACTTTAAAATAGCCAACTAGTTCTGCATGATAAATTTGTGCAAAAGTTTAGTGTCTTACGTTAATTTTCTTAAATCGTTAGCAATTAAAGTCTGAAAACATGGGGAATTCTGAAGTTTGGCATTACATTTGGATTATATGGTTGTAAAATCACGATCACCATGCTAGCGCGTTACATGAATGTATGTATTGTGTCGACACAAGTTACACCCTGTGTGGTGTATGCAATCTATTTTGACAACGCCAACTCTCAATTCTACTTTTCCTTGTTCTGTAGGGGACTGTGGACTGGCCCTGGCCTGTACAGGAAGATTATGCATCTTGGCTTCTCAAGGTAAATCCTGGACTGATGTCTGGAGGCAAATCAACTTCTGTTGCTACATGAATATCCTACTAAATTGTATTTTGAAAAACAGAGAAGAAAAAAAATTTACTTAATTTCATTGTTCACAAACGTGGATTTTTTTAATATTATATATATACACAGAAAAGTTATCCATTTACCATGTTCTTCGTAGTATGTTTTGTTTGCCTTTGGGGTTTTGTTGACGATATTTTTCTGTTCTGTTTTTTTTTGGACAATTTCAAATGTCATAAACATTTTTCAAGTAGAATTTTTAGCAAAACGAAGTTTGGTAGAGCATTTTTACTACTGAAGGCAATAAATCTTAATACCATTTGATATTTAATTCTGTCACATGTACCAAAGATGTCAACTCCCTTCATCACACGTTAAATGGAAGTACTTGAGTATACTGTATAATATTGGCCTTCATAATTAAAACATGCATAAATTATTCACGGAGGCTTGTTGAATGGTTAGGTCATTAAAGCTGGTACATGTGTACCCATGTGCTGCTAGAATATTCCATTATTTTCTCCCTGCATTTAGTAATGAGCAACTCAGTGCACATAATTGCTCATCATAAGATTGTTTTCATTGTGTGCTGCACAGGAAGATATTTTTTTTCTGTAGGAATTCTGAGTTGGAGGCTTCTAACACAAAATATGAAACTTAATAAATCTGTGCCTAATAGTTTATACATTTTGGTGTGTGATGTCACAAATTTGGCAGCCCATATACATGCCATAGCTTATATAATATTAGAAAATAATTTGATTTTAAAGGGGTGCTAAACCCACAAAATATGAGTCTATTTAGATAAAGGTTTTTGTGTGTACTTATCAGGGGTGTGAAATCTCAGCTTTTAAGCTGATTTCAGCTTTTTTTTGTTTTGGATTTCAGCTTTTTCCCCTCACTTGCTGTGTACAAAAGTATAGGAGATTTCCAAAATTCAGCTTTTTTACACCTTTTCCAGCTGTTTTCAGCTATTTTTATCAGTGGTCACTCACACCCCTGACTTATGCTCAATATACAGTCAATTTCATTAATGTGTGCATAAATACAGCGCTTTCCTCCAAAGCTAGGTCGCAAAGCGCTTCAAGTTATTACCTCCTGTTCATCAGGCCATGAGACCACTTTTCTGCAGCCGAGATCAGCACAATCTGGGCTTTACCCTCACACCCATTTATACTCCTGGGTGGAGAGAGGCAATTGTAGTAAAAGTGTCTTGCCCTAGGACACAAGCACCATGTTCCCCATTGGGCTTCGAGCCCATGCACCATGGCACATGGGTTGAACAAACCACCGGACCACAGTGCTCCACATTACTCCAGAAGTTCAGATGCTGCATTTACATGTACTTGTACCAAACTTACATTCCTTTAGCTAAACAATTTACAAAAAATTGAAACGGTTTTTAAGAAAAAAAAAATTTGAGAAATATGACACAAGTTTTTCCTTTATAAACACGTGACGGAATATGAAAGAGGTTTTTAAGACACACCCTTTTTGAGGTGAAAGATAATTCTGCTTTTGTAAATTTGTTTTTCTTTTCTTTTCTGGAAGGGTTTTTTGAGTCAAAAGTATTTTTGTAATTTCTGAAGTTCTTATTTTGTAAGGGTACATATTGACTGTGAAATGAATGGCTAGTGCAAACATGGCAACATTAAAGCTTTTTAGACATTGGCGTGCACATGTACTTACCATATCTCCTTCTATTTTATTTCTTTGCAAGCTCCAAAAATATCTGTGCCTTATATACTTTACCGTAAGCATTTTACTGGAGCTGTTTGATGCATACTTAAGGAATTGGTCATAAATGTAGAGTCTTACTGCTTTATCTTGAAATGCATTGGTCATTTTGCATATATGTTCTTTAGTGGGGTATTCAGCATACATGCTGTTGAGGAAATGAAGTTTTTGTCTTTGTTCATCAATCTGCTATGCTGCGATTAGAATTGAATGCTTTTCATATACCTTTGTTATCAAATTTAAAAAAATCTATATCCTAGTACTACTTTTGCACGGTTGTAATAAGTGGGCAGACATTTTTACGAAGAAAACTAGTAAATTATGCACAAATTATGCCAACAATTTTGCACAAATAATGCCCATTTCTGTGATTTGACAAAAAATCTGAAATTCTGTAATTGCAAAGGGAACATACATGTATGAAGATTAATGCTATTGTAGTTTGTGTTTGCAATTTTCTATAAAAAAAAATCAGTGTTTTTTATGTCAACTTGTAGCTTTAAAATCAAATCTCATTCATTTGATGAATGAAGATACTAGAATCCTTGAAATTATACATTAGTGTTCTCAGATATTCCTATTTTTTTCTTAAAACTTATATGGACAGTTCTATTCCTGCTAGATTATCTGATTTGCATATCTTGGAGTGATACATAGAACAGTACATATTTGAAAATTAGGGTTTTTGTTGCTTTTTGCAATAGAATTTTAAAGCGAACCGCCATATTTTTGAAGAAACTGATGAATTTATTTTTATTACATGTAAGTATTGAAATGATAATGCCTTTTGATGAAAAAAAAATAAACCAAACCAAATGTGCTGATGAGTAATCATTTGAATTTGAAACGCAGGTCTATCATTTTGTGTCCTGGTGACTTTTTCCTGCCACTCCCCCCCCCCCCAAAAAAAACCCCCACCACACATGGAAATACTGTCATATAATAGATAAATTTATTCGTATAATACTTCAGTATTTTTTTTACAGTTGGTTAATATTCCACAACAGTTACAATGTACGTACATGTATTGGACACTTTACATTTTGTCAACTGCTATTTTTAGTAAATGTAATAATTCTTCACGTACAAGTACTTTGTGTAAAATTTTCTCCAACTAGGCCAAGACAAAAATACCTGTGTTTCCTATAGTCCCAGCCCAACCAAAATCATTTAACAAATAAAATAAAAACTTGAAAATGGAAGCGCTCCCCACCCTACTTTTTGCAGACATCATTCTGTTCTTCTTTTTTTTATATTTATTTAAATTTTAATAAGTTGGTCGAAAGTGTGGCCTTGCCACTTCTTGCAGCGATGCCTAGATGTACAAACAATGCAGAAAACAAAAACATCTTTTTCAATATGATAGGACATGCAGTTTTGCTTGGCCCTGTGGGAAATTGTGTCAATTTGATATAAAACACAAAAAAAGCTAATATTGCAAAAAAACGATATTGACATAATTATGCATCATGATTTATGACATTTTGTAGGGTTACCGCTAAAATGAAGAGTAAATTCAACCAATGAATCCATTGCTTCCATTTGTACCAATTACAATTACCAATGGAAAAGAAAATTTAATATGTCACTGTATGTGCAGCGCTGTAATGAACATAATTTAACGTGTTTAAATTGACAAACATGAAAATAATCCTTACATTCACAAGCAAACAGTTTACCACTGGGGTGTACTAAAACACAATCTGCGGAATAACTTTCCTGATAATGGAATGAATACTTACATAGGCAATCTACAGCTAGAATCTACATATTCATATGGACTCTTAATTTATTTTATAAAATTCTAAGGTGAACAATAGCCTGTGGAGTATGACCATCATGGACCATAGTCGTGTGCAGATATAGGCAGTAGTGCACATTATGAAGTGATCACAAAACTTCATATTCTGTTCATACACAGAGTTTTTAGACAAATTCCAAATTTCCACTGGTAGGGAAGGGGGGAGGGGAAGCTTTACCCTTTTTTTTTGGTGAGGATTCAAAACAACTGGGTACTTGAAATCTCACAATGGTTTACTTATACTTCCCTCGAAGATCAATGGAACATTCTATTTTCGACAGCTTCACCCAAGAGCGTTCCATAGACCTTGGCTCTATGGAACGCTCTTGGGTTTTACTGCACCACTCAAAGCAGTCGATATTTGTCTACCACAGTGGCGCACCCAGGATTTGGCTTGGGGGGGGGGCCCCATTTTTTTCTTCAAAAAATGTTGCCCAAAATTTTTGGCCGCAGAAAAAAATTGGATTTTGTTTCAGGGGTGGACTATTTTGACGTTGGTGGTGCCACTTACACCCCTATTATATTTCTCGAAAATAGGCCACAGACATATCACCAAGGTAAACTCATGGGACTAAAAAAAAAATTACCAAACCCCCCCCCCCCAAAAAAAAACATGACAAGCTCTTGGGGGGCGGGCTCAGGACTCCCGGGGGGCGGACTAAGGACTCCCGAGGCCCCCCCTCCTCCCGGGGTGCGCCACTGGTCTACCATGCACTTTAACTCTCATGCCGCATCCGCTAATCCTCATTGGAATGCAGTTTGTTGGTGTGCGTGGGCCGGCACACGGCTAGTGGGTAGTTCCACAGCTGCTGCTTTTGTGCAGTCCCGCTACCACACAAAGGCTGTGCAGTCATGCGGGCCACTTGCTCTATGTGTGGAGGAATGTCCCCATTACACCCTGTCCTTAAGGGGTTAAGCTATCAAAATGTGACTTTATGAACAAAAGTATTCAAATGAAACAATCTCGAGTTTTTGTGCCTCATTTTACTTCTGGAGTTTAGAAAGGTCACATGGGTTTTTACATTATCTAGTTAGTTCTGATGAATCCATGGAATGTGCCTTAACCCTACGCGGCAACCCTTGGTCCGATTTTTATGTTTTTGGTATCAAAAGATGAAAAAAAGCAAAGTAAAAAAATAAATAAGCTCGGGTCAAAAAAAAATTTTTTTATCACGCTACATGAAAATGTTGAGGGGATTCTCGCCCCCGCCCCCGGCCCCTTTAGGGTTAAGATGAAATTCCTGGGTTTGGGATTAAACAAGATTTCCAAATTTTTTTATTTAGGAGAGCCTGGCACTGTATCTCTTTATTATATTAACCTTTGGCATGTATAGGAAAGTCCAAACTAGGATTTCTGAGGCAGCCAAGACAAACGATACACGTACACCACAATCTTGACAAATAATCACAAAGAATGTCCATTATCGTATTATAATCACACAAAAAATACATCTACATGTACGGTACCGGTGCTCTAGAACATCCGAGATTTCACAGAATGTAGGAAACCTTACATTTACCAATAAACAACCCAACTGAAGGAAAGAGGAAAAATTGAAATGAACGGCCAATTTTAAATATTTTTTTTTACACAATGACAATACAAAACTTTGTTTATTCTTCGAACATATCAAATGATGTGACCTATGAAACACTTCATATGGTGGATATATTAATTTTTTGAAAATCTCCTGTAGTTAGACCATTCAAAACACCTCAAAATCTGGGTGCTGGCAAACTGGAGAAAATAAATGCTGGACCTTTTAAAATCCTCCAGAATTTATTGTTACTGCACTACCACACCTTTCAATTCCTTTCAAAAGGTATTGAAATGCAACTTACTGAATTTGCCCACAGAGTTGCTTCACCTTTGGAAACCTTTCAAAAAGTCCCAAAGTTCCAGCACTATTTCACCTTTCAAAACCCTTTTAGTCAGGCAAATTTAAAATGTTTTGAAAGGTCTGATAATTCTCTTTGTCAACTGCACTGGGCATAGCAGGGTTAAAACCAGATAATACAGCATAATAGAGCAACTTCAAAATACAATTTTTATTGTGTAAATGAGCTCATGTTTGAACAACCATCTCTGAGTTGTCTTGGCCTTCTGGTATAAAAGAGTTCAAAATTGGTAAAAAGGCCACAAACATTTTTGCTGTGTTTCTGGTAACCCAACCGACCCATAATTTTTTTTTTTGGCAGGGTATAATATTTATTGTTTTTTGTAATGTCATTTTTGGAAGTGAAAGAAAATCCTGACTACTATCGTAGAATACCTGTCAGTATGCAATAAAGTATGCTGCAAAGTATTCATTCTTAACCAGCTGGACTCCAATATGTACATGTATAACTATGCACTGTGTACATATTAATACATATGTACCAAAACAGTAAAAAAAAAACTACCCACTGACCCCCCCCCTTTTTTTTCAATATTTCCAGAAACACAGATATTATTTTTGGCCTCATGTAAAGTGTGTTCATATCCATCAAAAAACACGTATTGACGAAGTTCTCTCTTTTCTAAATCACTGGAATGTGACAGTCATTCTTGCAGATAAACAAAGGGAAGAGCCATGCTATACTGGGGCTACAGAAAGATCTCTATTCGTTCTACATACACTAATGATTTCTGCAGCATCGTTCCTAACCTTGTGTCTGCTTTTGTTTGACTGTGACTACTTGAAAGACGGCAAGTTGGGCAAGTTGATGTTTGGGGTGGGGAGGGTGGGGAGGTTCATGTTCTTGACTGCTGCTGCTGCCCTGGCTGGGGCAGCGGAGAGACCGGCCTATGGAGAAGAAACAAAAAAAAGTAACTTGAATGATCCCTTAAACAAGATGAAACTTTCAATATATACTATTGGCTTCGTGCACAAGTACTCCCTCAATGGTTGCAAAGGGGGACACCACTGGGAGGGCCATTTGAAGGCATTGGGTTTGTGTACATTCAGCACAAGTCAAGCGCTCTTATATTACATACATCCCGAAAACAGCAACACAAAGAGGGAACAATGGATTCTTTGTTTGTCCTCGTACGTATAACTTTTGTTGAAAACAATCCCCAAAGTGTGCGCTTCGTCTATGGGACAGTGTAGGGACACAGGGAAAGACAATGCCTTGTCCTTGAACATTATGGTAAAATAATAATTATAATAATAATAATAGTTTAGGAGGCTAATCATCCTTACTAGCAGCTGATAAGCTGAATTGCGAAGGACGCGGCTATAACGTGGTGGAGCCGCTGGCTTGTAAAGGCCCCTCTGGCAGCCAGCCACATCAACCCATATATGACCACGGAGCACAGCCAGAGATTGAAAGTGTTTGCTTTTTCCAGAGGGAAACAAAGGGCCCGGAGAAAAACCTTCGTGGCACAGGAGAGAATTAATGCACAACTCTATTCATGTATGGCACGTATGGTCCACGGACGGGATTCGAACCAGGGCCACAGTGGTGAGAGGCCGGCGCTTTACGCGCAAGCCACCCACGCCACCAAAAAAATACGACCATGAATTTACATGTAAAGGGGGAATTGAAAACCAAAACAACTGATTTTTATTTTTGAAAAATCAAGCAGTTCGTGTCAATCCTCATGACACTGAACCAATCCAAAACCCACCTCTTGTTTCTCCAGTTTATTCTGTTCTTCTATCCTCGTCATGATTTCTGTCATGTTGGTTTCCAGAACCATGCCGCCCATCACAAGCTCCGACAAGATATTGTGGACCTACATGTAGGCCAAGAATTCAGATCTTCAATGCAAACCCGAAACAACCCAAAATACTGGATGCTGAAAGGCATATAGGATCATTCGCATTTATCCCAAAAGTAACGTACCAAATTATTATCAAAAAGCTTATAATGTGGATCTATAGATCGTAGAAGTACTAACTAAACACCTACATTGTACATGTATTGGAATGATTCCATCTGGCTTGCTGTCATTTACAAGAAATCCAGAACTGTGTGTGATTTCCAATGATTAGTCAACTGACTTATTTTTTTAAGTAAAGAGTACTATCAGCGGCGGCGGAACGCTTTTTAAACTGAAGGGGGGGGAGGCATCATTAAAAGGGGGCACTTGCTCAGAAAAAAGGCATATTCCGTCAGTGCAGCAGCGTATATACAGCAATTTATATTTTTTTGGGCACACCCGTGCTGAAATGTCAACACGTTTTTTTCACCGGACACTTGACCTCCATAAAATCAAATAGTGTGTGTGTGTGTGTGTGTGTGGGGCTTGTACCATCTTCTAAAATAGGGGACGCTCATCAAAACCGGCCATTGTGCAAAGTACGCATTATGTGCCCATTTTCAGGGCGCATTGTAAAGGTTTTGGGGCTGGTTTTCATATCCCTCGTTCATATCAGAACTCTCATACCATTTTGGGAAATGGTTACTGAAAACAAATTATCCGAAATTTTAGGGCCAGATTTGTTTTCATCTCAAGGGGGCACATTTATGCTCGAGGGGCACATTTATGTCCGCAAGATAGAGGGGCACTTGGGTAAAACTGGGGAGGGGGGGCATAAAAAACAAGAGTGCAAGTATATTAACATGGACGTAATGATACCTGCAACACATATTAAAGGTCTATCATTTGTTTTCCTCCAAACTACATGTATATGTGCAGTTGATGCAATGCAAATCAGTGAAATAGAATATGTTACCTTATCTACATGGAATATGAGGTCCAACTCGCAGACATTCTCAAAACACTTGTCAAGTGTTTCAACAAAAACCTGCAACATTATACACAAAACAAAAAAAATTATAATTTTAAGTTATCTGTGAAATAGTGAAATATTCGTTCGATTATTAAAACTTCAAACACTTCTGTAATTCAAATATTCACAAAATGTTATCTAGTTGAATAAAAAGTAAGAAAAAAAAAAACTTGATATTTTTTTTGCCTTGTTCATTGCTGGCTACCAACAGTAATTATTTTAGTTAGAACTTATTATTTAATTGGGGTATGTGTGGCCTGGTGGTTAGGATTCGTCAGAGGGTCAGGGGTTTGAAGCCAGCTGCTGGCCATATGTTGTGTCCTTGGGCAAGCCACCTCACCCCCACTTGCTTCTCTCCACCCAGGAGTGTAAGTGGGTACCAGCATTAGCTGGGGAGTAACCTGCGATGGCCTAGCATCCCATCCAGGGGCAATAGAAATATTCCCAGTCGTTTCATGCCACTGAAACCGGAGATAAATGCTGAGCTGATTGGCCACATTGGCTTGTAACAAGACTTTATTTTTACATTTTATTATTTAAAGGTAATATACAACATTTGCAAACATCAAAAAACAAGACTACCAAGTATGACCTACCTTACTTGACTGTAAGTGAATAATAGCCTCAAGCATCATGTGAAATCATGGCACCTGGTGTGCTGTCATTTTAAAGAAAATTTGACTTTTCGTATCAATTTCCAAGGATGGTCGGCTGACCATCGTTGGAAAATAAAGTAACTTTTTTCCCCCCAATACTGCCCCCAATTTACCAAATTTGGTTAGTCAACAATTTCTTTGCAATCGGTAACACATCCGTGAACGGGTACTGGCCAGCTTATCTGGTTCCCTAACAATTACCCCACGTTGATAAATTGCTCTGAAACAATATTGTCCACTATAACTCGCTCTAGTCTGGACAACACTTACCTGTATTAAATCTAAAATGCCTAGTTCACTCTCGGACGAATCCACACAGAAGACAAAGTACAGAGTAGCATAGTGTCTATAAACAAGCTTAAAATCAGAACCGCCAATCAATCTGGAAGAAAAGCGAGGAAAATCTTGTTTTATACCTAAAAAGAAATGATCTGACACAGTTGTTTTTCCACATCACCAATGTATATGCAAGAACCCAACTAATGCAACAGAAAGCAACAATGGTAAAAAGTTGTTGCATACTGTTGCATTTGGCAGGCAACTCAAGTCCCTGCGCTCTGTTGCATCTTGTTGCATTTAGCAGGGTAACTGCTCATAGTCATGGTGCCAAGGCGTTACAAGAGTATACACTGTTGCAGTTTGTTGCATTTAGCAGGGTAACTGCTTGGTGCCAAGGTTGGTGTGCACTGGGTTCACTGCACAATGCAACAGAATCCACTCTTGCAGTGTGTTGTATTTAGCAGGGTTCTCATTGAGTTGTGTTGGATATTGTAATGTAAGTTACATTTAGCAGGGTACCTGAAGAATACCCGATGGGGGATAAGGGTTAAAGGGCCCTTGTAGTGTAATTCTTTTAATGCAATCCCTGAAAATGCACCTTTGCGTCATATTTAACTTTATTTTCAGTGTTCATTTTGCCCTTTTAAAGCTACAGTCCATCATTTGTAATTTGTGCATTTTGTTCGTTTGAAGCAACAAAAGACTGATCCGACGGATATAACAACCGCGCGCGCGTGTGCGTTGTTCCAATGCTTGTGTGCGCTGTGCTGAATAACAAAACAAACTACTAATTTAAATTTTCCTACAGAGCTTCTTAAGAATCACCATTGGAAATACCTTCTTTCGTTGATTACTTCAAAATGACAGCTTCCCAGAAAGAATAATTTCACAGGGAGTTTAGTTCCCTTACTATCTTTCAACCAAGTTTGTTTTTCAACAGTAATTACGCCGGTTACTTTTCGGATGGCTGCAAATGATGGACTCTAGCTTTAAAGGGTACTCTTGTACCTTTGTGGTTTTATACTAATGCAAATTTTCATATTCACGTCCAAGAAAGTATGTCATTTTGGGCGGAATTCTCAAGTTTTACAGTCAATTCAGCACCAAAAGATGCCAGAATTTGGGATATTTTGCCGTTCTAAATGTTCTGCTTTTGGGTGATTTGTTTGTTGTTTCAGTACATGACAGTGTTTGAGCCAATGAGCGAAGTGTTCTCACAAAATGTTTTCGATGAGCAAGTTTTTGTAAATCACAATTTGAACAGAAAACCCATAAACTGAGCAGTGTCTTCCTGATATGACATCGCAGCAACACTGCCCTCAGTTGCCCAGGAAACTTTTAAATGTTTGAAGGAGTGCACTTTTCAATAAAATTAACCGAAAAGGGGTGTCAAATAGTTTTCATACATTTAAAGGAAGTACATGAACGTTTAGAAAGTTGCACAAAATATGTTCCTAAATAAATTTCATCTCATGGACCCTTTAATAATTAACTCCTTAAAGTTACAGTACGAAAGTGTGATACTTACGTTCCCCCTTCTAAGAAATTGCACACATTGTCATCCCTTTTGGAAACCAAATGGAATGTCTCTCTGATGATCTGTTGCTGCATATCTTCATTCTAAATAAGAGGGTAAAAAAATGTGAAAATGTAAATTCGCAAATGTGATCCAAATGTGTTGCACACAGCACCTTACCTGACTTGGCGTATTGCGTGTGCACATGATCATATTTGCTCACTAGACTCGCTATTTTATTTTGTCTGCGCAATGCCAAATGAACAAAACTTAACTAACATCATTGCAAATATAGGGCCTATGAACCAAGTGGCGGTGAATTTGGTGAAACGGTTTTCAAACTGGGGGGGGGGGGAGGATCACCAAAAAGGGGCATGTCATGTACCTCGAATGGAATCTGGGTTGGGATAAAATGGACCATTTGTGTGATACACTGGGGTCGCGTTTTTCGGGCGAGACTTAGTCTTACGATCTAAACGTTGTAGGCTGTAGCTAGGGGGGAGTCAGGGCCTAGGCCTCCTCAAAATGTGTTTGATGATTTTGACATACATGACATTAATACTCACAAAATGGGTGTAGAATTTCGACAGTCTTGGTTTCCCATGGTTGTTGAAAACTAAAATTGCTTTAATCATCTCGATGGAAACTTTCACTGTTGATTTCGGTCAGAATTTCCGATTTTTACCTTAAAACGAAGGGACTCAAAATCGTGTACTATACTACTGCTGCACTGCTGTAGTGTACTATTGTTGTATACATGTACATGTATTATAATATCGTACATTGCCCGTCATGCCCGTCACCAGCCTAGACAAATGACGTCTTTCACATGTAAATAAAGTTAATGGGGACCGTGAGGCGAAAACTAGACCAATTTTTTTTCCGGCTATTGAGGGCGTTGTGATTTTAGGACTTTTCATCAAGGGCTCTCAAAAGAGGGCGCGCTAACGGTAACGCATCGGGTTGCAAAGCAGTAAATAAACTTCTATAGACCCATATGGTAAATGCTCACACTTCAGAAATTCGGGGAAAATACTCACAACTCTCCAAGGTATTCGAGACACACATCAAATTAAAGCTTATTTCATCATCTTTCATTTTCTTTTCAATTTTTTGGGGTTAACCTATGACTTTAAGGAGAAATTTCCATCCGAAGATGGTCACCTCTGAAAATAGTCCTGAAGCCCCTCGCCAAAACTAAACGATGCCTACACTCCATTGCAAAATAGAGCGCTTTAAGGGCCCCAATTTCATACAAATTGGACGGAGCTACAAGCTCACAGTCCTGTGCATGGCTTCCACCCATATTTTTTTACAAACCCTCAAGTTCATTGCCCACAGCATGCTCAAATACTGAAGATTTTGAGGGCATGCAAATCGTGATTTGGCCGGCGCAGGCAATTTCGGACCGATTTACCGGTCTGCAACCATCAGTTTCTCACATATTTAATATGGCTCTATAGTTTCTCATAACAATTTTCCGCTTTGTGCGGTTTTTTTATTTGAGGGAACAAAATTGCTCAAACAGAACGACACAGAACGATACAGGCAGAATAAATTCACAGGGTATTTGGTACCAGCCCACACTTTGAGCACGGGCCGTTTTCTCATCAGATTGGTATTTTAGGTGCGTATCCGCCGGAAGTAGGCCGTACCTTACCGATGTTACAGTCACAATTTTCCACTACGCCCTCAACCACCGTGGCACTACGCCCATGTGCCATAGCCACTTCGCCCCCATGCCATTTTGCCCACGCGCACCGTGTCACTTCGCGCATTTGCCACCGTTCGCCCAAGCGCAACTAGTCCGGTCCGTGCGCCACTTCGCCCCTATACTCTATATCTAACCTATCATTGCGTTCGGCCGTTGAGCGGGGTAGCGAATTAGAACGTAATGTTGTTGTTCTGAACTATCACTCCGCTACGCGGATGGATAATTAATAGGGGTGATCAGGTGCACTGGAATTATAAGCTAGGGTGTGTCAAGAATATGCCATCTGCGTACCGCGGCCCGACGGGCACAAAGAAACAATCAATTAATTTAATCGACGTCGCAAATCAACAAGGGCGTTTTCCTACCTTCATAAATGAACGAAAACTTGCGCAGCTACAGGAAAACAGACATATCCTCATATTCAAAACATAAACTATGACAGTTAAAATAACGTTTTAGTCTTGATAAAAAAAATATAAATATCATTTGTGTCTGAATGCCTGTGTGAAATCTCTGGTTCTTACTCAGCTCAACAGCTTAAAAAAACGGCATTCCACGGACAGCTGCTGTAAAAATGGACTCTTTCAGTAAATTGTGCAATATGACTTTGTATAAGCATGGATCCATTTCAGTATGATGCACTTCCTTGTGTCAAATGAGTGGAAGAACATGGCGTTTAATATGCTTCCTGGATTAGTCAAGTTTAATTGCTTGAAAAGGGGAAAACTCATTAATCCAGGGCACCTTTTTTTTGACTCACCCTGCACTTTCTCTTTCAATTCCTGTTATCGCCTCTTTTGTTTGATGCGGCGCATGCCACCCGCACTCCCCTATGCAGACCGAGCCAGCATACCGCGGGAACAAGATCTGTGACTGCACAACCGTAAGTTTAGCCAATTTACCCTTTTCAGGTGTGTCTATATCAATTTTTACAAAAACAAAAGAGAACAAGAAAGATTTTCCGAACTTACCAATCTGATTTGATCTCGAACATTCTCTAAATTCTGTCGTCAAGGGAACTTTAATTGCAATTAAATTGCATTAAAGATGTTAGAATTCATCCATGTTTTCAAACATGTGCCAGACATTTTTACGACTGTATTCAGTATTTTCTTTGTTTGTGCATACGGGATCGTTTTTTCGGGGTACATTATCCCGCTTCTAAACTTTTGGCTCCACACTCGTTCTTTTTAAGAGGATCCCGATTCTCGATTCTCGATATTTTATTTTATTTTTTTTAAATTTGTTTTTGGCGTTCAGGAATGGTTAACTGAACCTAACATTTTGGAGGCGAACGGATATACTACTGTAGCATCCCGTGTTGTGCTCAAATTTTAGAGGCCATGCACAACTCTGAATAAATGATATTACAAAAATCATTTAATCTGTGATTTCCCCCATCAATTTACACCCCTTTACTTGGTTAAATATTGACCGACTTCACTTTATGCCTATACCACTGAAGTCATCAGTGACACAAATTAACGCACAGCATCAATTCCAGACGACATGAATTTTAACCATTACGATAAACTTTCAAAGATTAGTAAAAGTTGAGCATTAAGGCAGAATTATACAACTTTTGTATTAATACCTGATGGGATATTGTTACAAAATGCAGGGTATATATATAGGTCTTTCTAGTGATACGAAATTACCACACGCGGTCATCCTTTCAATGGTAGGGTGACTGCTCTATGTTCCGACACCCCTGTGTTCCGACAACCTAGATTGTGTTACTCCCGGTTAGGGTTAGGGTTAGGGTTAGGAATAGGAATATGTGCAGTCGGAACATAGGGGTGTCGGAACATAGAGGTGTAACCAACGGTAGTCAGTGCATTCCAAACAACTATACCTTTTGCAGGTGTCAAATTTGGACTTCATAAAACACGGACTCTTGACATTTTTACTATATAATACATTCATAATAATGCACCTATGCGCATATATGGTATTAAATCGGTAATAAAAAAGAAAAATCAAAAGTAATGAGCCCGTGATTCAGCCACGGTGAAGCCCGCCGCGATTCAGCACCGCGCTCTGGCCCGAAATTTGGTGGACGGCCAGACGTACCGGTACCCCGCGAAGCACAAAGATATTTTTCCCACAGGAGCCCTGCGTCCTTTACCCTCGTGCGCACTTTTTAAAGTTTTTATTATGTGCCCCCCCCCCAAAAAAAAACACTTGGCCAGAAAGTAATGTTTTTCTAAGTAATGTTTGTTTCTAAAGAAAAAAGCGACAATTCCTGGACAAATTGAGAGAAAATGACCCAAATTTTTGACCCCTGTACATTTTCATTGGACTGCTTTCGCTTCTCTCGTCGCCAGGCCCATTTGTGCAAATGGGTGTATAATTATGAATTTATTGGTGAAAAGATGTATTGGTTGTATTGTGAATGCTTCAGTGAACATGGTTAGAACAGTGACTAGTCATGTGTAAGGGTATAGTGCTTCTAATGTAAAAGAGACCAGAGACTTCAGATGACACTGGGCCGACATTCTGCGACAGCAATAACGTGACTCGCGTGACTGTGACGTGACTGCTCATTCTGCACAGCTTTCTCAATATAATTGCTCGTAAATGTTTTATAATTAAGCTCGAAGCGTGGCTGAGGTTTGTACTAATATATAATATACACGTGTTCCAAAAGAAGTTGATTATCAATCTTTTATTGATTTGTTTCAATAGCTTAATTAAATATATTAACAGTCTTGGTTTCCCATGGTTGTTGAAACTAAAATTGCATTCATCATCACGATGGAAACTTTCACTGTTGTGCATTAGCTACTGCTGTATATACATGGAACAGATTGTAAAAAATATTTCTGGAGATTAATGTTGGTATATTACGTGCTTTTTCAAAATTTTCGATTTTCTTTTCCGAACGAAATTTAAGGGCATATAATGTCCTGTAAACAATAAATTTGCTTGTTCGTTTTTGCAGGCCTTAGTTTGAAAAAGTGGTTTTAAGTGGCGCGTTCCAGTTCAGAAATTGCGCACACTATTCAGACTAGGAACGTCCCGCTCTCAATTCAAAAGTTGAAATTAATTAATTGATTACTTGTCGTTGGCCGATGTTTTCGTGCGATCTCATTGTAAAGCTTATAACTAGAAAATTATCAATTCAATTTGAAAATCTATTTTTCAAGGTGCCACACCCAAAAATCACCAACTTCAAGCATTTGGGACTTGTGGTTTGATTCACTTCTGCCAGCATGTTCTCCATCTCTGTTGCTTCTCCGGATATGATTACCTAAATGTCGTGAGCGAATCATATCATGTGATGAAGCTTTTTTCCCCATTGTTGTTTATCCCTTTCCTTACCAGTTTGTCTTCTTGAATACTTCTTCAACTTAATTAGGGCTGTCCATTTTGGAATACTTTAGTATTCGATTATTTGAAACTGTGTTTGACCGAATATGCGAATATTCGGATCTCGCCGATCAAGTTGGCAGCAACTGCGTGTCATGCCAGCAAAAATGTTGCACGCAAAGTGCACCGGGTAAAATGTGTGTGCATCGATCGATGTTATTGGTCGCAGCGATAATGCCTTGAAGTTACTTTATACATGTATATTTCATAACTGTCAATGGCTTTAGCCTGCTAAAAGGATGCGAACAATGAACCACCGTTACCATTGACAAAACAAATTGCTGTCGTCGTCGACAAACAGTGGCATCTGACAAACACATTGCCACAACTTTATGAGTTTATTTTTTAATATTCGAACCGGTAAAAAGCTATTTGAATATTTGGTTGATGATCGAATATTCGAATATTCGGCACAGCCCTATCTTCAAACAACTTGTACTGTACTTCTTCATCGTGCCATTATCATACTTTTGTTCATTGTTTATAGGTATGTCCGTTTTTGTTATCTGTTTGATGTACATGCAGCCGTGTTGTTATTAGTATGCATGTCATTGTTAATATTGTAACTGGGGCCTCGACGCGACAAGACCCACTGGTGGCAGACTTGTATGACTCATGTCTCGGCCTCGAGTCCGACTCGAGTCCCATTTTCCGTGACTCGGACTCGGACTCGGACTCGACCCTGATGAGGACTCGGACTTGGACTCGGAATCGACCTGCGTGATGACAGGATTCGACCAAAATTAAATTACCGCAGATTACTGTTTTTCTTCAATAATTACAAATTACATTTGGAAGACGATCCTCTCCTGAGCAAGCGACACAGTATGTGTGGTGCAGAAGAAACGCAGCTAAGTACTGTACATACACTGCGCATGCGGCTGGCTTGTTTCCGATATATTGATTTGGGAAATCGATGTATCGAAACACGTACCCCAGCGTCCACACTTGATATCGCGTAAATGCAAGCTTGATAGTGTTCGGTACCAGATTAACCTTTCCAGATACTGCCTTGCCTTATTTGACATTTTATACATGTATTTCCAGTTCATTAAATTAGACCAAAAGAGCGAGGTTTTATCACTACCTCAAAATTGATTTCCAATTATATTAAAGGTGACTCGTGACTCGGACTTGGACTCGACCTTTGTGACTCGTGACTCGGACTCGACCTGCCTGACTCGCGACTCGGACTCGGGAGGGGTGAATCGGACTCGGACTCGGACTCAATGTTCGTTGACTCAAATACAAGTCTGACTGGTGGAATGTTTAAATATAACCGACATTCATCCGATTTTGTGGAAAAGTGAAGTGAAAGTGAAAGTGAAGGGTTTTGGACATTTATCGAACTCCACTTCTTATCAGTATGCCAAGCTGTCGTGCCGCTCACTCTTTGATTGTTCTGACGTATAGGCTTGAATCACAGCATTTAATTTGTTTCTACAAAAGCTTTCCCATATAGTCAACAAAATGCTCGGTATAATTAGAGAAGTGCTCTTATTATTTTCCTATAATCAATTGTTGACAAGTTGCTCCTGAAGGTTTGGTTTGGTACTTAGTCTGCCTGTGATGAATCTATCTTGTGAAGAGTTTATTGTGTGTGTAAGCAGGCTATACATTTTGAATTTGGCGTCCTTTCCTTGTATTTCCCAGCTCGATTGTACAGTGCTAGTTTTCAAGCAGTTGGGAAGAGTTTGGCGATCACTATTGCTCCCCCTCCCCGCATCTAACCCTAAATACCAAGGCAATTCTCAACATTTTCACTTCTTTACCACGTGACTTTTTTTGTTTTTTTACAAATATTGTCGTATAGTGCCCTCACATACATGGACTACATCAAGTTAGTATTCTCTGAGTTCCATGAAACGAATTATAAAATGACAGATATATGCAAGTATTCTTTCCTCTAAATTGTAGGCAAACAAGGAAACACTAGTTTTTGTTCTGTTTTGACACTTATGTTTTGTTTTGACACTCTTTTGTGTGTGTCGAACACTTTTGTTTTTGTTGTTTTGTTTTCCCAGTAATACTGTTTTAGCTGTTGTTCATTTCTTTGTCTTTTCTTTGGTTTTTGTTCTTACAAAACGTGTAAATGCTGGATAGAGAGTGCATAAACCTTTTAATCCGGAAGTTGTATAGTTTCAAATCACTGCAGGATAATTTAGATGTGCGCATCGTCATATTTATCTGTACGTGCATGTTTTAAGAAATGACTTTATAGGATACGTGAAACCATAAAGTCAACAAAGGAATTTTGGTGGCGAACTGATCAAGTGACATTTTATAACACTTACTATAAAGCATACAAAAATGACGGTTACAAACGGACACCCCGTTGTTTTTTGGTTTAATCTTGTTTACATGTAATTTATACTTCGCCCCCCCCCCCCCCATGAAATGTTCCAGTCCCCGTCGCGTCGTTATACATTCTCGTTCTCACGCAGGTATACGCGATGGGAAAAGAAACGTGAACAAAGGAGACCTTGGAACAAAAAATGACGGATGTGAATTAAAGGTCGTAAATGAAATTTGTTTTCACCCATCTCGAGGTGATGTTTCATCCATTTGTTTTGTTGTTTAAAAGGATACCAAGATGAAATTCCAACTTGTGGTGAATTCTTGGGGTGGTTAACTTAGAATCATTCTGCCAACAATAATTTATACCAAGAGAAAGGGCAACCCAGTGTACCGAAGGATCAGGAAGCTCGCCGCGTGATCGTTTAATTTCTGGCTCTATTTCCGGGTATGCGTAATCCTTTTTTATGTAATATGTTAATTTTTATAGTTGACGCTCACGCATAAGTTCTGAAATCTAGAGCATTTCCCCCTTTCGATTCCTGGTGTACCCGGGATCTTTTGATTGATGTGGTGCATGCCACACACACTCCTTCACGCAGAACGAGTCAATATGTTGCGAGAACAACATCTGTGACTACAAAACCTTCAGTGCAGTTTATGTGCATATGCTTTTGAGGTGTGGCACCTTGAAAACTAGTTTTCCAAATTGAATTGATAATGTTCTAGCATAACATTAGTTACGAGCTTTCCAATGAGACATCGCACGGAAAATATCAGCCCACAACAAGTAATCAAATTAAATAATTTCAAATTTTGAATTAAGAGCGGGACGCTCCTATTTGTTTCGTGTGCGCAATTCCTGAACTGAAGCGCGCCATTTAAACCCATTTTTAAAACTTTAATTTTAGCAAATTTAATTTTTGCTGGACATAATATTCCTATAAATTTCGTTCGAAAAGGAAATCGAATTTTTTAAAAGCACGTATATACCAACTTTAAGTTTATCAGGAATATCGGTATCTCTTTTACATGAAAGACTACTATAGAATTGTTATTATTTTTGCGTTCTGACTCTTTCGACCTGACTACTTGACTGTGAAATTGTTTTATTATTAAAACACAAACTTTGCAAAACATGTTATTCAGTGTTTGGATGTTTATGATTGAGTGAAATTTAGATGTTTATAACTGAGGGGGAGACTATGAGCATTAGAAGTAGACAAAGACATTGCAATGCGCTGATTAAAACAAAATACAGGCTTTGGCCTCTGCGGTGATACAATCACTTGATTTAGCAAGAGCTCATTCCAAATTTCATTACATTTGACCCGTTAGGCCGTTAAGTGTTCAAATAATACCAATCTGTTCCACATGTCGCCTGACTGGAATTGTTAACTTTGAGTTCTTTCATGTTATCCCAAAAAAATGAAGAAAAAAAAAATTAAAAAAAATAAATAAATAAATAAATGCGATGGCTGTAAAGTCAATTTTTCAATTCGTACCGGATATTTATTTTTTTTTTTCAGTAGCTGGATATTAGGGCTTTCCTTTTTAAATCTATAGTTATCATATTTTGTTTGCCTTTGAACTAAGGTCGGTCTGTCGAAAAATATAAAGCTGAAACAAATGCTGTTACACCCGTAAAGATTGTTAAAATTGGATAATGCCAAATGTGTATAATTATTGCAAAGAGTATCATGAGTTGATATCAGTGTAGGCCTAAAAAATGTTCAACCATTTTTGGCAAGAAATAGGCCTAGATGACATTTGTCTGCACCAAGCAGCTCACTGACGTTTTGCCTGCTGTGGCAGCCACGAGATACCATGCAGTAACACATATTATACAACACCTGAATGAATCCCCGTCATCTGATTGGTGGATCGTGGATCACATGTCATTGAATTATTCGTACCAACGCACGGCGCGCGCGTAGCGCAGCGCACAGTGCAATGGAAGTTCTATTGCACGGTGAATAGAACTTCCATTGCACGGTGTCACTGCTGCTGGTGTTGGTGCTGTTTCAAATCGAGATAAATTAAATATGATTGTTCTCAACCTGTTGAACAGTTTGCATTTATATAAACTTAATGAACTTGTCGAACTTTTCAACAGTTTTCAACCTGAATAAATTGGCTATTAAAAGCCAACCAATCAGATGGCAAGGATTTATTCGGGTGTTATATAAAACAAATAATGAATGTTTCACGTTCGTGCAATGGAAAGAATAATTTCATTTGGTGACAGATGAAATGTTCCATTCCACTCGGCGTGGAACATTTCATCTGTCACCTCATGAAATTATTCTTACCATTGCACTCACAAACATTCATTATTTGTATAATAATGATGAGAGGCAACATCCTCTCTTTTTCTGTGATTCCACTGTTGGCTGTACGCCGAAAATTGCGTAAAAAAATCTATGTATTTTTAGAAGCTTTTCAACTATAACACAGAGCATGATTGCCGAATTTAATATTCACTCTTCTTTTGCATTTGCTACTTGTTTTGTGTGAATGGGATTCCAGACAGGGTAAGCGGTAATTAATAAACAGGCTGTTTGGGTCTGGAACGGTTACCTAAAATTAAATAGGGGTCGGTCGGTAATGAGAACCAAAGAAAGAAAAACAAGAGACGCCCGTATCCGCTCCTTCTCCTGGCTTCACGTTGGTTTGTATCGGAGAATTCTGATCCTTGACATATCTTTGGAGACGGCATTTTGCGGGTTTTATGTTTTCAGACTTACAGTAATGTTTAAACTTTGTTTAGAAATTCCTCGAGGCAATAAGAATACGTACACCACTGCAGCACTCCGTGTTAGGGTTCAATTTTTAGAGGCAATGCGCAGCTCTGAAAAAACAAAATGATCTTACTAAACTCATTAAATCTGTAATTTTTCCATCTTTTTAAACCCCTTTAGCATGATTAAATATATTGACATATAAATATTAAATATATTTATGGACTTGCGTTACTCGAACTCAAAATGAATACACATCTAACTGAAACAACCAATCTCCATTTGGGTTCAGGAGTCCTTAATATTTTATTTAAAATTTAACACATTGTATATTATTTATATTTTATATTTAATTTAGTATTTGCAGTTTTATGTAAATTAATAAATACATTGCAAGAAAATGTTCATTGAAATCTTTAGATTGTTTCCATGGCAATATTACATTTTTCAAAGTAAAGTATAGTTGCCATAAAACATTAACCAGTAATACTACTTCCCACTCAGATTCAAAACGTTTGGGTTGTAAGTAGATACATACATATAATTTCCTTTTACTTTACGAACAATTAAAAAACTTCCTTTGAAGTACCAGAAAAATCGCAATATTGATATTACATATTTAAATATAACCTTGTTAACAATTCAGAACACAATATAAAACTGTTTGATAGAATCATATGACATTTCGAGGAATAAGCTGAGATAATTGCGGTAATAGACAGATAGAACCAGTGTTTGTGTGGGGAAAACACGCAAAACAAGTGCAAGAAAGCGGAACTTCTGAACCCAAAAGAGCAAAGAAATGGGGGAAAAACAAAGGTGGCTGATGGGGTGGTGGTGGGTTAAGTTTCATGGGCAAAACGTTTGCCTTTTCTCCGGTCAGAGGTGGAATCGAGAATGACGCGACGCCAAACTATTGCGTGCTAAATACATGTACACGGAAGAACTTTCCACCAATTACCGCCAGTTATTCACGCGTTCAGCGTGTGACGTAATCATAAACAACCACATAAGGGATCTTCTCAAAAAATCTCGGTGTCCGCGCGTCCATAAACCTGATTAAACTGCGCTTAATCATCATAAACTAACAACATACGTCAGAATGATACTGCAGTGTGCACTTTAAAAACTCTAGGGACAGATTGACCCGGAATCTGAATCCAAATTCGCCCAGTCCTTTTCCGGGTAAAAAAAAATACACTTTTTGGGGTCAAAGTCATTTTTTGACCCCAAAGTGATCAATTTTAAACCGAAAAAGGACTGAGCGAATTCCGTGTCAAGCTGACCCAGAGATTTTTAGAGTGTACGTTAATTTAAAAACAAAAACTCAAATGGTTTCCGTTCGAGGAAACCTTTGCACCGAATAAGCCAATTTTAACAAGAGAAACTTAAGTGATGCAAGAAACTGTTTTTTTTCTCGAGTTGTCTTATGTTCAAATTAAAGAATGTAAGTAATAAATTGAAAAACAAACATTTCTATAGACAAATCCATTTCTTTAGTTTCGAAAAGGCCTCTTTTTCGGGGTGATTTTCTTAAGAAACTAATTAGCCAAAAATAATTGCAAATTATCATATTCATTAAATTGAGAAATTCAAGGGTTCCGGAAATAACGTGGAAATAGTAATAATAGTGAAAACAGTAACGTGTTGAGATTTGGCAATGCCTATCCAATATAAATGTACATGTGGCTATTAAGGAGAGGAGACGGGGCATGGCAATGCAACACGCACCACTCAAGTGGCGATTGCTTCTTGGACACCAAATTCAAAATGTTGAAATATAGGTTTGAAGTTGACAGGTTTCAAATACTATACATCCCATTGACAGTGGAAAACATTTTGCTTCAATGCAAAATACAAAGAAAAAACATCTTTGTTTTCACCTCAAGAATCATCTCCAAAGTTGTTAGGCCTAAGTTGTTTTATGGTGACTAACAGTCACGATTGACTAAATTGAAACTGGAGCGATTGAGTGAACTTACTTTAATAGGTAAACGGAGCATCTGAAACATAAATCATATTTTGCTCAAGTGAAGACGTGTTCCTCTTTGAATTTCTATCAACTGTTTTACTATTGTAATATAGGTTTTCTCGGTCAATTTCGGCAAATGAGCAGCCAATTTAACCACTACGCTATTCTATTTCGTGCGAAATCAAATGCTACTGAAAAGGGATATTCGATTTCGTTTTATGACCAGTCAAATGTACTGTTGCGTCATTCGATTTAACAAAATAATCATGCAATTTAACAATTCAACAAAGCAGCATTCAAATTCGCAGGAGCTTTTTGAGGCGTGTGTTTAGTCATTCAAATTCATTTTTGGGCAGTCATTTCTGGAATTTGTGCAATCTCAAAAACGCTTTGTTAAATTTTTGTTTCCGTAAGAATGTTGAAGGCATAAATACGGTTCACTTTTTGGCACTTGAGTCACTTTGCCGATGTACTTCGAAGACGAGCTTTCGCTACAGTTTTACACGCATATTTCTAGAAATGGCAGCTCGTGGTCGCTACGCTAGAGTGGCCCAGGTAGATCGAGAAAGGTTGATTGAGGCCTTCGAGGGAAACCAGCAAGACTACCTTGAGCTTGCGGTCAATTTGAACATCAACAAGTCCACAGCCAGATCAATTGTTGCAACATTTTTGAGGACTGGAAGGCGAGAGACGCTGGCAAGAGGAGGAGCAACCCACAGCAAGATGGATGATGACATGCGAAACCATCTGCAAGGCATCCTTGACGCTAATCCCGTCTTGACACTTCAACAAATGAAGGCTAGTTTGAGTGAGCATCTGCCAGAGAAGCCCCAGGTTTCTACTGCCACCATAGCCAGGGCCTTGGATGGGATGATGATTACACTGAAACTAGTGGAGGACGTCCCTGATGCAAGACATTCCCCTGAAGTTCTTGATCAACGCGTCCAGTATGGTGAGTGGTTCCTGCAGCATGGTGTTCTGGCGCATCTAGTCTTCATTGACGAGACGGTTATAGCTCCACGAGGGATCGCTGCAAGATGAGTCGTCGACAGACAACGAGGGAGAAATTGCAATGTCACCTTCGCTGTTTCTAGTGAAGTAGGCTTGGTGCACCACCGAATCGCATTCGAAACTGTGACGCGAGAGAGATTCGAGGAGTTTCTTGCGGACACAATTCAAGAGTGTGATGCAGTTTTCCCAGACGACGAACCCATTTACCTCATATACGACAATGCGAGGACTCACGTGCGAGCCCAACTCCCTGAAGGTGCCAACCCAATGATCCAGCTGAAGCGCCTCCCTCCCTACTCCCCATTCCTGAACAGCACGGAAATGGCACACTCTGCCTTCAAGGCTGCAGTTAAACGCATCCTTGGGTTACCCGAGTGGCAACAACGTGTCGGAGACAGACAGGCTGCCCAGCATGCAGCAGTGGAGGTGCGATCTCCTTCAACAAGCAACCATCCAGAGCGTTGATGTAATCACCCAAGTGAAGTGCATGCAGTGGTACAACCATACCCAAACATATATGCCAAGATGTCTGGCACGCCAACAGATTGATGGTTGAGGAAGAAACAACATAAACAATAAAAAACCAGGAAAAACATAAAGAAACACCCCATTCAAACACAATACAAAATTAGGTCTTGGTCAGTTAACCAATAAAGATCCCCCCAAAAAAAACAATGAAGAAGAAAACAAAGAAGAAGAAAAAACCTCATTGGCCCCATGTAAAGTCTACTGGAAGCATAAATAAAGAAAACAAGGTTTGCCTAAATTAAAGTGAAGATACGAAACAGTTGCCTAGTACAGTTTATCTGTTTATTCGTATTTCTTTAGTCGTACTTATTTGAATTCTCTTTCAGCGAAATTGATTGCCTCTTTACGAAATTGAAAAAAATTAAATCAGTAAAATCTCCAGTCGAACCAGCTTTGCTAAATTGAATGATGATTGTGTGTCACGAAAAAGAATGACGATATGCTATTAAAATTGAACACAGTGCTAAAGGAATTTGAATGCCTCAAAACGAAATTGAATGGCCGAATTCTGAATTTGAAACGCAGTAACAACTGGAGAGGCAAAATAGCTTCAATTCGAACGCACTAAAATTAAATTGGCTGCTCATTTGCCGAAATTGACCGAGAAAACCTATACTCATTACTGCTACTTCAGACAATCAATAAATAATAATACGCACCCAGTAACTTCGTATTTAAAACTCCACATTTTATTGCACCATTTGTTATGAATACATCAGTGTGTTGGGGGGGGGGGGGCTGCCAATTTTTCACAAGTGCCCTTTTTGGAATGTCGCGGGAACATCGGCAATTGTGCCGCCATGAAAAGCGGCACCCCTGTGGTCCGATAACCCCCATGACCGTCTTGTTTGAACAGCGCCCCCATAGGAGGTTGGTGTCCGGCCTGTGCATCTGTAAGTTTGTTGCGCAGCTGCGCAACAAATTTGTTGCGTAAGTCTTACGCATGGCGCAAGCTGCGCACTTTTTCGTGAAATCGGCTGCAGGGTTTTGAAGACTTTAAAGGTATTCAGGCCTATGTAGTCGCGAACAAGAGAGGGCGTTCTTGACAACTCTTAAAAGCCCAATGTAAAGTGCCCCCCTGTTTTTTTTATTTTACGGAGGCCGTGTAACCGGTGAAAAAACTTGTCTACTTTTTCAGCACGAATGGTCGAGTGCCCGTTGTCACGTCTTACCCCTCTCCCCCTCCCCCGAATAAAAATGACCTCCTACGCCACTGAATATGATACATAAAAGCATGATTCACAAACAACAAAAAAAGTTTTGTGAGTTTGCACAACCATGGAGGACCGTTCTATAACACAAAAAAACATATCAGTCACGCGGATTGACTAGAGGAAATATGTTTTTTTTTCTTCCAGGAAAGTGCAGGGGCCCATGATCAGCTACTTTCCGTTTCACTCTTTCAGCGGAGTGTTCCATCTTCACCGTATATGATCTCTGTTTATACATAATTGATTAACTTTCACATTAAAATGAAGAATAACTGACTAATTTTCACTTTCAACGGGCATGTAGAGGCTTGCCTACGCAGGTATGTGACGTATTAAAACACTACTCATGCAGTGTCATGGTCAGCATTAGTTTCATTTGAGCCACTTTCCGGGGCTTCCCTGATGAACCTGACTGTGAAGGCGGTTTTTCTTCTAGCTGCGGCCACAGCCAGAAGGCGAAGTGAGCTCCATGCTCTTACAATTGCTGATGGACACATCAGATGGGAGCCACATGGTGTCCGACTGATACCTAGCCAAGGTTTCCTGACCCAAAACCAGTCAGCCTCGTTCCCCCCCCCCCCCGGACAACTTCGTTCCGCAGATAAAGACTGTCTCGGCAGTTGTGGAAGACAAGTTTTGGTGCCCCGTTCGGGCGCTTAAATGGTACCTTGCTCGCACTAAAACTCTCCGAGGTTCCATTTGCCAGCTGTTTATTACAACTACATCGCCTCACAGATCAGCCACCCGGGATACTATTTTTTGTTGGGTGGTTAGGGCCATTCAAACGTCTATCTCAGACCATGGAGGTAGGCTCAGACTGGCCAACTAAATCAACTGGGCCGGTACATGCCCATGAAACTCGGGCTACTGCAACGTCTTGGGCCTTTCTCAAAGGGGTTCCCATGCACAAGATATTGCAAGCAGCGGCCTGGAAGATAGCTTCCCCTTTTTAATTCAGAAAAGAGGACGATATGCTGCTTGGCATCATGGGTATCGGGTATTGGCCCAAAGGGTGCTGTGGTAGACGTAAAATCTAGCGGGTATGGCCTGCGGCCTATAAGGAATAATGCATATGTAGGAATTAGCAGGTAAGTATCGGCCCATCGTGGACTACCAAATCCCTGAAGATTTGGGGTAGTTCTTCGCCGAAAAGTGAGTAAAAACCTGGAATACCCACTTTAACAGACTTCTTAGTATCCCCCACGTACAGATGAGGATTTTTCTGACCTAATGGAAGACAATTACAGATGACACTGGCGTGGAGACAAGAGAGAAACTGGTCAATTTAATGACCTAGTGTGTTCCGTGCTCGTCACCGTGCTCGACTCGAGCCACACTAAGTCGATGATGATGATGATGGGGATGATGATGATGATGGTGACGAGAGCCGCGCGGTACTATTGTATAGGATTGCTCCATCGTGGGCTAAATGTATATAAGCAGCGCAGACACGGAAGAACGAGCCACCCGGAGGGCCTTGCCCTGTCTCGATTTGCTAATCAGTGTACACAATTGGTGAATATTTTTTTCTTCTAAACACAAACAACGTTTTCTTTACAGAAAGACAGAGCAAAATCACCATGGAAGCCATATATATGAGCAGCACAAACACGGAAGAACGAGCCAGCCCGAGGGCCTTGCTAACTACAGGTGATGGAACGGAGACAAGGGTTCCGCGTAAACTGCCCAAAATCATATTGCTGATAGTCTGTGCTGTCATTTTCGGCGGTGTTGTTGCTGTTGTTGGTAAGACATTATACATTTACATGGAGTGAGCACGGACGTCGCTAGGGGGGGGGGGTCACACCCCAAAGCTCTTGTACTGTTGTTGTAACCGTGCATATTTTCAAATGGATATGTCGCGTTTTAGAAATTAACCTCTTCATTTGTGATTTATGAACACTTTCTAATTAGGGCGTTTTAGAAACATGGCTATAGGCTACAGGCCCGGGTTTGGCTCGGGCTCGGCCTTGCTCACTTTACCATAATCACGAGCACCCCCTTTTTAACGTCTCACGATTGTTGGACATATTGTGCCGCCATGAAGAGCTAGTGTCACTTGTCCGATAGTGCATGCTCACGATCGTCCTCCCCCGAGAACCAAATTTTGAAACCGAAATCCCTCACGCGGTTATTGCACAAAAACAGCAAAATTCGACGGTTGCCGTAATATTATATGTGAACCGTGAACGTCATATATCTCATACACGATCTTTCCAACTATTATCATTTCGAGTTGTCGTGTAAACGCGTTTTAGAACCCATAATGGGCACTTTCTCTCTAAGGTTTTCCTTGAAGTAGGGTAGGAAAAAGAAATTGAGGGACAGGATTACTAATCATACTGTAAAAAAGGGGGTGGTAGAATGAGTGCTTCTGGCAATGTCGAAAAGTGTAAATATAGACGTACAGAACGACGTTATCTTTGTCTCTCCAAAGTTACTGATGTTGTGCCTAAAGGGAGCTCGGCCTCCCAAAACTGGGGATTGCCACCAACACCAACAACGCCACCAACACCACCAACACCAGCGTCCATCATTCTAAGCAGCATGGATAAGACCCAAGACCCGTGCCATAACTTCTTTGAGTACGCATGCGGAGGATGGAATGACAGGCAAGTGATCCCCAACGACAAACTAAGAGTTACCAGATTCACCGAACTAGATGACGACTTGCAAGAAAAGCTGAAAGGTAGGCACTCTGTCGTTTTTCATCAATATATCCTGCGCGATAAAATGGCAGTGATATTGAGTTCTTTTAAAGATTTTTCGTTATTTTTTTAAAATTTTATTTCGTTATTATGTAACAAACTACATGCCACGCATTTAAGCAATAAACACGTGGAGCTAAACACGTGGAGCTAAACCAAGCATCTCACGGATTTTTGAAATATGAATAAAGCGATAAAAAAAGGGGAAAACGGGAAAAACAGCACGCCCTTGCGTCAAATGTGGTCCGTCCCCCCCCCCTCCCCCGCTTTTCGAATTTGTAAAAATTGGCTGGCCAGTCGGCCCTCTAAAAACAGAATTGGAAAATATTGTTGTGGATCCGCCTTTAGTGCTATCCCGATTTAAAAATTCTGCTGCTCCCCCCGAACAAAATCATGGCTACGCCACTGCCCTAGTCAGATGGTGTCCACCCCGCCTTTCCTCCTTGCGGCGAGAATCATTTCTTTCCTCCAGTACAAAGTGGTCCGTCGGCGACAATTATTATCCCTCCCATTCAAATTGGTCTGGCGACGCCCGTATATACCGTGTACTAATACCACGAGCGACACAAATCATAACCTTTACTATCAAAATCCATAACTCCTATGATGTCTTTACTCTTTCCTTAAACAGAATTGATTGGCAGAGATCCACAACCAAGCGAGCCGGAGTCCTTCTCCAAAGCGAGAACGTTCTACAGTGCCTGCCTTGACCTAGGTTTGAATATAAATATTATCCTTCGCCTTCGTTGTCAGATTCTAAGAATGTACATGCAATACTTATAAAAAAAATATTAATCAAATTACAAATTGCTTTATTGCCACCTTTCCAGTGGTCTCTTTTGAATAGTAATACCGGAGTCTTATATAGTGCACGTATCTACCAACAATTAGGTACTCAAGGCTCTGGTAATTATGTTTATGTTTAAAGACAGGTAAATGAGAGAAATATGAGACCCACTGTTCTCAAGAGTATGTTGAAAAGTTTTTAGCAGACCTCAATACATTGTGATCAAATTCTTTTGTATGACATTTCTTTGCACTTTTTGTTGGTTGCATGACAGAAACTTTCCAATTCCGTGCGACAATTGTATTTTTTTTTTCAAACAGATACTATTAACGGCCTAGGAGCCCGACCGCTAACAGACACATTGCAGTCCCTTGGCGGATGGCCAGTCCTTGGGTCAAACCCCGGTGGTAGCTGGAGTCAAATTTCGTACAACTTCGAGAGGTTGTGGGCGACTCTTAGCTCCCAGTACAACATTGATGCGGTCATATCGACTGAAGTTCGAATCAATCTAGAAAACACCGGAAGGTACATTCTCCAGGTAAATCAATTTTCCGTAATTAACGCCATTCTCAATATAAAATTAAAATATCGAAAGTCTGTGCATGTATCTTGTCTACACGATGGACCGGATTTAGCTCATCACTTGGAGTATTAGGGGTAATTCATAAGATAGCACCTCCAGCCCTCTTCACGAGTCTACAATCAGTCTATAAGGCATAATAAAAGTGGCAGTCAATCAAACAGTGAGGCAGTCAGAAAAAGATAGGTGTATTGATAATACTAGGCTTCCCTTCCGGTATATCAGTAAAAACCAAATGGGGAGAGTAATGAGGTGTTTTTAGGCTTCATGAAAATTTAGTTTTCTTAACTACCGGTAATCTGACTTTGTCTTATCTCATCCTTGTTAGATCGATTTTCCAGGATTCACCGTGCCTCTTCAATTCCGTGCAGACAGACAGAAACGGCTCGCCTCCTTGGTTAGTCCATTCAACGATTTAAAATATGTTGTAACGTTGATATTAAAAGGAGGTCTTGTTCACTTTGCAATGTCTGAAGTGTATGGTGGCTCTGTCACGACACTTAAGCGGAAGCGCGCACAATGGTTAGTATAGTAAAGTGACTTCAACCCTCTGTGGAAGGCACAGATTATTAAGGCCCCCTTTACACAGGGTTGCAAGCTTTGTACCACCTATGAGCGACCAAAAAATGGCCAGGACGCTCAACGGTCGCCTAAATCCAGAAAATCCTGTTTCTATGTAACTGCTCCAGCTATCCTTTTTTCTTCTTCACATAAACAACGTTTTCTTTACCGGCCAAGCACATATTTATTCCCACATTCATAAATACCTTTTCGGTCAAAAAAACCCCAACATTTCGGTCCAAAAGTCAAAACTAGTCAAAAATATATACATATTTCCAACGATTTTGTTCAAAATTTCACTTCATGTTTTTCGAAACACCCCTCTAGCTATATTATATTATGCCCATGTTGTAAACAACTTCTTATATGGAGACTGGCGCGCGCGTCACGCGTACTGCGTGATGTGACGCAGAACACAGCTGTGCCGTTGTTGTGTGAATTTAGGACTATTAAAATATGACTTACTGGTAGTATTGCGTTTGACTACGTGAGCGTTGTGAACGTGCAACCAATAAAACGGTAACTAAAAGGCACCAGGTTTCATAGCAGTTCAAATTTCATGTGACACTGGAAAAGTGTTTAAGACCAGCCACCCAGTCTTTATCAACCGTTTAAAACTGGCGACGAGACGGGCTCTCAACCAATAGGAATAGGAAAACTGTCTTAGGTATTTATGAATGCATTTTGAAACATATAACTCATCATTTTTTTGGCACATATTCCGTGCGAAGCCTTTTCATATTCCTTTAAAAGGTTCAGAGTGTTATCACAAGGATAGCACAATGTATTGCAGTGGCCATCGACAAATGTGCTGCTTAATGGTGTTTAACTTACAGAATGTGAGGGTTTTTTTGTGATGCAGTTTCTTCATTGTATTTTTGCCCTGATAGATTCCCGGGTCTTTTTCTAAAGACTTTGGCCGACATTTGCTCCTGTTGGATGAACTTGAGGAAGTAAGTTTAGGAAACAATTGTTCGTTTTCGTTTTTGTTTGCTCAGTTTTGCTGTTGCATGCATTGACAGTCTTTCTGTCAATATGTCAATCTGCGAGTGTTAATTTACGCTCTTGTGGCAAAGATGGAGTTGCTTGGCAGTACATTATTAAAAAGAATAATATTACTAATAATTCAGAGGTATAATACGGCTGTGCAAAACGGCTGTCTTCTGATTTCTGCTTGGCATGCCACTTTATCTTGGGAACATTTTCTCCCCTCATTAGCATGGTACTGTGATGGCTTTCAGTCTCCTTCAATCGTCTCCCGGCCTGATTTTTCCCGTGTTGTTTTCCCCCAGCTTCTTGGCTTTCTTCAATTACTGTCTACCCCCATTGTTCATCTTTTGAAAATAAATAGAAACGAGCAGCCTACCTACAGTACATGGTCGACATTGCCGTGGCTCTGGGCGGAGACCAAAGCGAGGCCAGTAGAGACATGAACGACGTGCTTGAGTTTGAGAAAAGACTAGCAAGGGTAGGAGATACAGTCCGCAATCTTGCTTCTTATAATGCATTTCCACAATATTAGTTTAATACTGTCATCACATATTACAGTGATGTAGTGCATTGATGCTGGGCCTTGGCCTTAAGGCTGCCTTAAGGCTTGATTTTAGGGCCTTGGCCTTGGCCTCGAGGCTTGAGGGAAAAAGCCTTGGCCTTGGCCTAGAGGGTTCAGGGCCTTGCAATTTTGAGTCAAGGCTCTTCAAGGCCCATGGATTTTTGCATTTTCCAGATGAATCTGTTTGAAATTTTGCTGTTACCATTTTAATCGTAGTACCATGGAGGAGGGAAGCACGTCATTTTATACCTGAGGAATTTCACATAAAATGTTCAACGAATCATAAATCGTGATATATTATATAACCGATGATATATTGCCGCGTTATTTGGTATTGAAATAAAACTCGTTTCATTTTTCGACTGATAGAGATTGAAGTACTCGCACGTGAACAGTCCAACCGAGTCTTAACGGAAATCCCCACATCATAGACAATTTTGATGACAGTTAAAACAAACGGGTTTGTACAAAGAATATAACTCCGTAGGCCTACTGATCAAGGCATAGGAAATAATTATTATTGTTTCAGTTGCTTGTGTTCTTACTATTCAATCTTGTGGTTGAAAACGTGACAAAAATGTGTGTTAATCTCTCAACAGGACGCCGTGGCCGCCATTAGGGACGACTATGATCTACCTGACACACTTACTCTGCGCAATCTTCAAACTATCTACAATGAGGTACACCGCTAAAAATACCACTTGCTTAAGTTGAACAATACATGTATATTTTTCGTTGTTTTGTTCATAGTCCAGAAAAAAAAGTTGTACTGAAGTCATGAGGTTAATCAGAAGTTAATCAAAAGTCATCCAGTCTGCAGTCATCCCGCAACGTAATGAAATCTGTGTTTGAAAAACACTTTCTACTGACATTCTTTGGTCCCTGTAACGTGTGATCTCACTTGTTATTTGTCTTGTGTGATAAACTCTTGATTGAGTCTATTCAAAGTTTTGAGTATTGACGTATGTGTTCGTGTTCGTATATATATAACTACAGATTCCCTCGGGTGCTTTATTCTGCATGTGATATTTTTCACTGTTGTCATCTCATTCGGTAGACCGTTAAATGTATGTACCTTGATTAGTTTGATCCCTGGATGGAATGGACTTCCGATATAAAAAGGTCTAATGTAAGCTATTCTGGACTTTGAAAAGAAAGTTTTACCCTTTCCGAATCTGCGTCACAATCTAAGCTACAAACAGTATTTTATATGCCACAAAGTACAAGATCATGTGACTGGACGTCTCGTTTCATTTCTCCCTGTCAGGTCAACTGGGCTAGTCTGTATCGCTATCTACTACCATCAGGCGTGCAACCGTCTGTGTCAAATGATGAAAGCATCGTAGTCATATCACCATCCTACCTTAGGAGTGTTGCTAGATTGTTGAAATGGTCGCGACACAGGTGAATCTAAATATTGATGTAACGTGAAATTCGGGCGCCATGAAATATGATATTGCATAACGCTTAAACTCGTTCATTCATTGGTACTTCCTGAAATACGCAACTCGATGCCTATGCATCAGCAGGTTTGAAATCCTTCAAAAACGCGTCTCGAATTTCAGGCATCTCAGTCCAGGCAATGAGCTCTATGACATTTTGAGCTTATTTCAACTTAACATTGTGGTGTTAGGGAACACTGTGTCAAAAAGGTATTATATTCCACAAACCAGGACAACTATTCTACATAGGCACTTACTGGTTACAGAGAGCCATCCTTAGTCCCTGACTACAGACGGTCACTTGTGAGCCCGGCGAGCAGTGCTGTCGTACACAATTATACCGTAACGTCAATAAATGGGCAAATACCGGCACATTGTGTAGAACAGATGCATGACAAGACTTCCCGAGAATAGCCATTCTGAATCAATTGAATAGAATATTTGCGCACTGTGGGACCAGCTTTACTATAGGCTTTGCCATGTCTTGTCTTCAAATGAGCGTTAATTGGAAGCACAATTCGTCAATTAATGGGTTAAATATAGAAATTGTCTGAAGCGAGATTCGAACTTGCACTTTCTGGAACATCGTACTGCCGCTCTATTAATCAAAATGTACTACCAAATGTAATTAAAACTTTTATATTTCCTGGTTTCATTAGGGTGGTAGCCAACTATATGATCTGGCGACTTGTGAGCAAGATGGTGCCCTATCTTGGGGAGAAGTATGTGGTCATCCACCAGAAATACCAGAAGGCTATTCTCGGGATCTCTGCAACTCCAGATCGATGGAAGCTCTGTACTGAGCAGGTTAACACCGTGCTGCCATTTGCTACCGGGAGGATGTACGTGGACGAGTATTTCGCTACAGACACCAAGACGAAGGTAGGGCCTACAGTCGTCACATGCAATAACAAAAACAATAATCAGCCACAATTAAATATCAACGATGACTACAACACAATAACTACAAACTACAAACAACTACAACATAACAAACTATTCACCCAACTCCCACAGCAACATAATAATGCAAACGCCACCTTAAAATCTATTAAAATAACATGCATCAGCACAAGCAAAGATACCATTCAGCAGCTGAAGCAATAACAACAGTAAGCTGTGGAAACTGCCGAATGTTGCCTGTGCATTTACAACATTCAGCTGCGGAAGCAGTAATAACATAATCGGTGCATGGAAGCAAAACCAACATTCAGCAGTAGAAGTACTGTCAACCATTAAGTAGCAAAAGCGCAAACAACATTCTGCAACCGGAGCACTTGAAAAATAACATTCAGCAACAGAGGCAACAGAACATTCTAAAGCGGATGTAATATTAAACAACACACATATCTCTTGATGACACCCCAATTCATACTGTGTTTTTGTTTTGTTTTTCTTCATTTCATAAATTGTATTGGTAATATGTTTGGGTTTCACCAAACAGTATGAATGTATATGAATGGAAACAAACAAACAAACACCCCGACAAACACGCAAACATCCAGGTAGGGGACTTCCTCAACTAGGGCTCCTACCACTTCGCAAGGACCCCACACCATCTATTGAGAAGAAAATACAAAGCAAGCTCCCACCCTCAGGCGTTCCAGCAACATCTCTCAGACCTTGCACAGGCAACTCCGCCCCTCCAGCTCCAAATGCCCCAAGATCTTCGGACAGCCCAAGATCTATAAGCAAGATGTCCGTCTACGCCCCATCGTGGCCTCTAGGGGAGGTCCGTTTTACTACACAGCAAGACACATCGCCAAGGTCCTTCACCTCCTAGTAGGCAACATCGATCACCACGTCAAGAACTCCGACTAGTTTGCCACCTTCATCGACGATCTCACCCTTAAGCCAGACGACATCATGGTCAGCTTTGATATGGCTCTCTCTTCACCACTGTCCCCCTCTGACGCCAGCAACATTGCCAAGGAAAGACTTCAACTGTATTCCTCCCTCAAGGACCGTACCGACCTCACCCCTGACCATGAAGCTTTTTGATCTTCTCCCCACCTGTGTCACCTCATCTAGCTTCTGTTGGCGACATAAATTTTTTGAACAGTCGACTGGAACTAAATGTGATCCCCTATCCCCGGTTCTGGCTCTGAGTTTTTGTGCTCCGGTACGTCAATGACACCTTCGTCATCTGGCAGCACGGGCAGAAGAATGTTTTGCTCTTCTGAGACCGCCTCAACGGGCTTCACCACAGCATCCAAATCACCATGGAGCAAAAAAAGGCACAGTTCATTTCCTGATGTTGAGGTAGGAACTTGGTTGCTACTATGGCTAAAAATAGTTCCTTACGACAATATGTAACGTTTTCGTTTGCTTTGTGTGTTTTAGACAGAAGAGATGGTTGGTCAACTGCGGAGAGCACTGAGAGCCATGTTTGGGACAGTCCGTTGGTTGTCGTACAGCGACAGGACTAAAGCCCGTCAGAAGGTCTGTGTTAGCCTCTCTCTGTTGCCAAGAGCTCAAAACTAAAATAATAATTACCTAGAGTTTGCAGTACAATCAAATTAGATGTATATATTATTTATGGCTGATTTAAGTGTATGAAAAATCCCCATGTAGACGGTTTAAACAGATCGCGAAAAATGACCTTAATAATATGTCTGGAGCAATTAAATGGGACAAATTGCAGGTACAAATAATTCACATCAGCCTTAGACTCGGTCTCCTCGAATATCTTTTAAGTTCTTTAGAAAACGAAGAAACCATACGAATCCCCGAAACAAGTTTACTACGAATGTATGTGCTTGTATATTATATATTTTGTATTTGTTTTGGATGTATGTGATTTTTCTTCATTCCAGCTTGATGCAATGGGAGTCAGCGTTGGCTACCCAGATTGGCTGAAAGTGAATGCCACACTAGATGCTAAATCGGCTGATGTATGTATAGTTTGTGTCTTCACACTTATTTGATACTCTATGCTGTGTATATTTTAATCGGTCATAATAGCACGTTTATCATCAATAAACTTCTGTTCAACATTGGGTTATCACTATTCTTCTGGTGTTTTGACGCCATTATTAAATAATTAAATTATTAAATAAATGTATCGTTAGTTAGCACAGGCGTACTGTGCTCGCCCACGTAACTTGACAACTGAAGCTTGTATAAGGTAGACACACCAACATCATAAACCTGCCGTTTTTGTCGCAGTTGGTCGTCACATCAAACTCATACTTCACCAATGTTGTCAACTACGGCAGGCGGGTTGCACAGACTCAACTGCGCCGACTGCGGCTTCCCGTTGACAAGTCTTTGTAAGTATTGCATAGAAATCAACCAAGGGGGCCTACGTCAATGAGTACACCAAAACAGTAGGGTTAACACAATCTGATGTAACGGACACTAAAGGAAGCCGTTTTCTCTAACTTTGTCATGAGCCTCCGCCGGTGTCCGAAAGTCTATACCGCAGGTATCGGTGGGTATATTCGAAGAAACTATAGAGGGGAAGATAGGACACTGGGTATCTTTTTGTACGGTGACCTGACGTCATCAAATCTCGTTCCCCCGCCTTGCAAACAGGGCGCTGGGACACGCTGATGAGCTTCACAGAATCTTGTGAAGGAAGTGGGGTGGCATTTGGGGTAATTTATCATGACCTATGTACAAAGACATCTGGCTGCAAATGCTATCCGAAAACTTTCTCATAGAAATGCATACATTCTGTTCCGTTCGTACGTCAATTAATACCCGATTAATGAGAGACAGAGATTAGGGATACTTTTCTGGTTGCTTCGTATTGTATTCACGTTCCATGTCATGCCATAACACACTAGAGTACACACGTACTAGAGTGTACATCCAATCACACAAAAATGACGTCATACACTGGTTGCGCTATAAATAGATTACTGTAGTCTGCATACACTACATCCCATACCAGATGTGATTTCTTTTTCATTGGGAACCATGTGGACAAATTTTGAGCGTCGTATAATATGCAATTTGACCCTAAGTTCGTGAATTCGAAACGGAGCCTGAGCAAGTAACGAGAATTGAAAATTTGCAAAACAGATATGTTTACAGATTTTCCTACATTGTTACAGTTTTCAACGAAAAAAAAGCATTTATGAGTAGGAAGAAAAGGGTGATGACTCAGTCTTAACGGCCGTTTCAAACCTTGCAGGGCGAGGAGGTACGAGCGACAGTCGTGGCCGTGATGACTTGCAGGTCACAAGTCGCGCAAAATGTATCCAATCAGCTACAGCTTGAATTCATCAGCGTATCCCAGCGTCCTGTTTGCAGGGCGAGGGTACGAGCGAAGCGGCTATATCGAGTGTATAATGCGAGCGGGATTTTCATTGATGAAGAAAACAATTACGTTAAAAAGACGACTACATCGATAAATTAATAAAACAAATTAGGGAATAAATGAATGAACGAATAAATCAATAAAAGGGGAATAAAAGTAGGCCTGTCAGTGAAAATAGTAACATGTCTAGATTTAGCAATGCTTATCAATATCAGAGAATATATAATATTTATGTACATGTATTTAGCGGCAAATCTGATTGCTCAAAAGTCTCAAACTTTCCTGATATGGAAACCAGCTTCAAGTTTTTTGCCTTGAAACAAACATCCGCATTTTATGTTTATTATTAATTTTATGAATAAATAATTTTCTATGTAAAACCCATTGCTTATAACATGAATAGAAAGCTTATAATGATCCCTCCATTTTTTTGACGGTGTAATAAAGAGTCATATTTTTAAGACGTTTTACATTTAATTAAAAGCGCTGTACACTAAAATTCTTTTAAAAAGAACAATAAAGCCATTAAAAAAAATAATTTATTAGTTTAACAATTAATTAAAAAATATATTGTTTATACTTTAAAAAATCCTGTTGAGAATAAGCCATAAACAATACACACGATGCAAAGTGGAAAGAATGGGAGGAAATTGTTCATACCATCTCTGAATCATAATACATGTTCCTGTACAGTAAGCTCATTAGCATAATACTGTAAACGGTCGAAACAGTTTTTAGGCACTTTTAGGCATTTCCCCATGAAGCACATGAGTGGTGCTAGTAATCAGAGAATAAACTGCTTTACAATTTTACATATCTGCGTGATTTTACCAAGGAAAGAATAGTTTAGCGGCTTTGCACACCTTGAGTGCATGGAGCAAATCTGCTTTTTACCTACCTACCGTGCGAGGCGCCCTTCCCCATCATGACCTCTGCGCAAGTACTTCCGGTTTCACTTTTTTTCAGCGGACTGTCCTATCTTTCCTTCTACATAGTATCTTTGGTAACTACTGCCGTATAGTCTGCTTTGCGGGGGGTGGGGTGACCTGGTTTTCTTTGTATGGCCAGTAGCGTGCACTCCGGAAATAGGCTCTAATATAAAGTGGGTTTCTTTTGGTCCGTTTACGCGGGACGGGTTTCCAGACGCCCAGGGCGGGTTAAAATGTTGCACATTGTATAAAAGTTGTTCACTCTGTTGTAAGTTATCTGACCAGGGGGCGAACGAGAGACTGAGTTCAGTGATTGAGCATCGAAAGAAGTTGCTGTTGCTGGTGGAGCTTCATAAATCAGTGTGTTTCATATTGCACTAAATTGAGTGCGTTTGTTTCTGTTTGCGTTTCGCTGACGGAACAAACAAGGACCCGGCATAGGCGTACGGTAAATACAACAAACAAGAACTTGAAGTGCAACGAGCAAGAACATTAAATACACTATAATAAACTATAAACAAACTGCATATTGGCACAGAATAAAAGGCTGGGAAAGTTTGTCAGTATGAAAAGTAACTCGAATGACGATTCGAGGGTGTGTGTTTGTGGATATTTGTTGTTCAACCTACATTTGCTGTGAATTATATCCAACTTTGTGTGGTTATTACAGGTGGGACGATAGCGGACCTGCCGAGATCAATGCGTACTACAGCCCTTTTGACAATGGAATAGGTACGTTAACCTTAAAATTATACTTGTAAAAGCAGCGCGCGCGAAATGTCGATCAGTTTTTATACATGTTAAAAGCTCACGTCCATCCACCTAATAAGCTGTTTTTCTTCTTTTCTTCCTCAGTTATTCCGGCTGGTATCCTCCAACCACCATTTTATCATGCCGACATGCCGTGGTGTGTATTTCAAAAAACATCCTTTTTATTTTAGATTTTTTGGTGGCTCAATTCTTTCTCAAGAGGGATACAGTTTTATAAAAGAATGATATTTAAGTCATTTTGTTTACCAGTTGCATAGGCCATGTGAGCTATCGAAACACGAATTTCGGATATTGGTATGACAAAAGTAACTGGAAATTTTGAACATAAAAAGGCATTATCGAGGCAGTTAGATGCATGGCCAATACGCCTAGGCATAACTGCACATGCATTCTCTAAAGCTTTGTCCCCTTATATTTCACGTGGGAAAAAAACTGTATCTTTTTAATTATTGTCTTCTCCCGATACAGGTACTCCAATTTTGGTAGCATGGGAGTGGTGCTTGGGCACGAAATAACACATGGTTTTGACAACAAGGGTATGGTCGAAATAATGTTACTTTATGGAACGTCGAGCGGAGTTTGCCTTAAATTTGTGATAGGGACTTGTATTTTTTTGAGGGAGCAAGCACCCTGGCCCGTTGGTAACGCTTGTGATTGTATGAGACATTGACAGGGCCATCGGACAGACGTTCGATGACACGCCGAATGACACAGCAACGAGGCCTTTTTCTTATGGTCAAAAGCTCTGATATATATTATTACTTACAAGGAATACCTTTTGGAAAGAAAATTAATAACGTTATTACATTATGTAATTACAAATTCTACGCTCTCATTAGCCTATTGAACATCGACTCTTTTATCACAGGGAGACTCTTTGACCAACACGGTAACATCGAGAACTGGTGGAGTTACACTTCTATCTACGGTTTTACACGCGCAGCAGAGTGTTTGGTGAATCAGTACTCTGGCTTTGTCATGCCTGAGAACGGCAAACGTGTAAGTGAGGCGAACTATCTGCACAGAGATTTTCTATAAGAAGATTGATCAAGTAGAATTCTTTCTAATTGTTTGGTTCTCATTTTTGAGGCTATGTTGGGCATTTGGCATAATTCAATTTAGTCATCTAAACGGGTTCAATTGCAAAAAAAAAAAATGCTGCAGATTTTGATTTTTCGCTTATTGACCGACCTTAAATCAGAGACAGACGTAATTATTAGAACCATAGAAATAATAAAAGGAACGCCCGTAAACTGTAACTAGCAACTTCACATTGGAAGGGATTCAACTAGCATCTCGTGGTTTAAAATTGGCACTGCTTTTGCTATGTTTATTGAATGCATCTTTTCCACGTTCATTCAACCTGGTGGTCAAAAAAACACCAGCCAACCTCGGAAAAAGCATTTCCTGTAAAAAGCGCCAGTTACGAAATATAGCGAGTCTATAATCATTATTTCCAGGTTGACGGTCAGTTGACAGAAGCTGAGAACATCGCTGATAATGGCGGTCTGCGAGAGGCTTACAAGGTGAGTACACAATAGCACACACTACAATTCAGTTTGAGCATATATCTGGCAATAAGTCGTTGTATCAAAAATTGTGATGTGATGGTCGAAACTAGGTTTAAGCGTTAATCCTTACTGGATGACAGTCTGCAGTATACACAGACTGTTCAACGAGGTCATATAGTTAAAAGATATGCAATGGCGGGTCCAAGCAGTTGGCTGGTGTGGCTAACCAGCTATTCCGACTGACCAATGTTTGTTATTGACTGAATGGAAAAACAATCTCAAATGTCATGAGGCCCCCTGAATAACATTTATACAAAATAATGCTTAACTTTATTTATTATATCAAGCCCTTGGTCTCTTTTTTACGTTGATTGCAACACCCAGTCACTTAAACACTTAGTCACCCCCGTAGGAAAACCCTGGATCCGCTGCTGATGCAAGTTGTTTTATGGTTTCCATTGAGGTTTCTCAGTCAGAATTGGTTCTACAGATCTTAATTTGATGGTACCATCAAACCTTACATGAAAACTGTGATAAACCACATTCATTTAACCATAATGAAATGCTTAGTGGTAAGAATGAGGCAATAATCCAAACATAAAAAATATAGCAACAACAACAACAACCTTAAACAGACGATCTGATTCGCTCTGATTTCGTGAAGGATTCCATGAATGAACAACATGGAACGGGTTGATTCTATGGTCAGACGAACGTTTGGCGTTCCCAAGTCACACTGGCTTGACTCGAATCGCCCCACTCTTGACTGTCCGGGGTCAGATTCGAGCCAGGAATTGGATCAAAGTCGACCCAAAATCTGGGACTGATTTGACCCGGAATCTGGGACAAATTTTGATCCGACATTTTCCTGGTCAAAATGACAATTTTGCCGACTTTGTATGACACTGTCAAAACGAAATTACTCTGTTTCGTTCTCCCAAGCCAGTTGACCCGGAAAGCTGTTATTCAGACTCTATAAATTGTCATTTCGACCCAGAAAGTGTCAGACTGAAACGGCAAAATTGTCATTTTGACCCAAGCAAGTGTCATACAGACAAGGCAAAATTGTCATTTCGACCTTGAAAAGTGTCAGGTGGAATCTGACCCGGGACTTTTATACCCTACCTAATATTCCGTCCGTTGCATTTCTCTTCCACTCAGGCTTACAAGACTAACACGCCTAGTGTACAGAGACAGCTTCCTGGATTAGAAGATCTCACGAATGATCAATTGTTCTTCCTGTCCTACTCACAGGTAGGAAAAGGATCAACATAAGGTCTTCCAGTTGTACTTTATATTAGCGTAAAGTCAATTCGAAATGACCCTTATGCCTTATAGCCTAATTTAAACTCCCTCATTGCCAATTTTAAGGATGCAGGCCTGTCATAAACATTTTGATGCTGAAATGATAAATATACATGTTTGGGATGTCATCTTAAGTGGACGCTTCGGTGTTTCATCTGCTCCAGCACGTATGACAGAAAGGGGATTTCTTGTTTTCAATCATCTTGTATTTAATGTTTCGTGTTTATTGAATATATTACAGCCATACAATAAGCCAGACCTAATTATTTGTTTCTTTGGGTTACGTTGCATGTTCACAATTTATATAGAAACTTCCAAAACATTTTAGTGTAGGCGATGGTGATGGCTGGCGTTTTATTTTGCCTTCTGTTATTTTCTTTCAATGAATGCAATTTCAGGCGGAATAATTTCAAAGGGTGTTTGTATCATCATAATTTACGTTGTTCCGTTTCCGCGTTTGTACTACTATGTTCCAACGTACCTTTACGTTTAAATTAATAGGTGTGGTGCAGTGTTATGACGCGCAAAGGGGCAGACTTGATGGTCAAATATGGGGAGCACAGCCCCGGCCGATTCAGGTTAGTCATTCCCTGACGAAAACAACGTCAATATCATGCATGCCACCATTATTAGTAAGCGAAGTACTGTGTACGAAATTTATATTTTGAGCGGGTTTTCACAGCAAAAGTTTGCATACACATGGGTAATATGAACAAACTTACTCCTTCTCTTTTCAGGGTTATTGGTCCGTTGCAGAACAACGAAAATTTCCAAAGAGCCTTCGGTTGTCAGTCAGGAAACTACATGTACAAAAGTCAATATAGCAGATGCAAAGTGTGGTACTAACTGCCAGCCAGATGGTTGTTTGAAAACCCCCAAAAGAAAACCAGTAAGGAATTGTTTTAAAAAGTTAGGAAAACTTATAACTCACAATGTTCTGAGAGTATCAGAGAGGAGTATCTTTAGCATCGAACGAGAGTATATTATAGACCATATGCCCTGTGACGTCATACCAACGGGCAACCGATGGGTAACCGATGGGCAAGTCAAACTTAAGTTTCTTTTGCTTTTTGCAGTATACAGTTTAGGTCACCACTTTTACACCAATCACAGTTCAAGAGATACACGTGCAAGGCAGATGAGAACAGGTTTTTTTAACTTTTTTTCTGGTTATGAAACCGAGGATTCCTCAAAAGTGCACAATAGGCATTGTAGCTCGAAAGCCCGAGGAAACCTAAAGAGAGTAGACAATGAGAAAAAATTACAGAGGTAGGAGAAAAAAACCCAGAATGAAATTCTTGGGAAAACTTAAAGAATCAGGTTGGAACTGAAAACCCAATCCACATGTGGAACAGGACAGCAATCGAACCCGGGACAGTGCGGCGGAAGGTGAGGATAGTAACCACTGCGGCAACCTGACTCCCAGTTGCTGATAGTTGGAATCTCGTGACCACAACATCCCATGTGTAGATAAATTTGAAACAAATAGGCTTCATTCACGTGTCGGCAATATTGAATTGAAAGTGTATAAAATCTTAATTTTTTGACCTTGCAAATGTAAAGGAAAGCCAAGGAATCAAGTTAATTACAAATATATACCAGTCTGCTCTAATGAGTAAATTAAAATTTGTGATTAAACATACCCTAATCTAAAAAGGGGGGCTTGGAACGCATGAATAGTCTGGCTACAATTAATTTTCAAAAATTTTGCCCGCCTAGCTGAACATGTGTGTGTACATGTAGTTTCATTCAAAATAAAGTGATACGTAACCTGAGCTAACTTTACTCAGATTATCAATCATGTATTTTACCAAGTCACCAAAATAAGAAAGTTAAAAATTATGTAACCTAGAAATTTAAAGGCTTACCTCAACAGCCGCTAGGGCTGGATTGTAAAAGGAATTGTAGTATATAGATTGTTGTAGTTTTATTCAAGAAACGACTTTTCAAAATGAAATTGTTTTTTACATTTTAAAACTATTTTGTATCATGTACCTTTTTATACGCATTAAAGCACGTTTTCTATAAAATCGTTTGCGCTTGCTGAATTACAATGTATATCAGAAACATGAATACTTTTGCCTGAGAAGTAGAGCTAGAGAAATTACCAAAATTTCAAGACTTTGGAATTTTAATCCTGGTTGTCCATTTCATTTAACTGCAAAGCCAAAAACCCCACCAAATGCTCATAAAATTTAGTTGCTTAGCAGAAACTTTCTGCTTGATTTGCAAAGCGTATAGGTTCATAAAATCGTCCCCATTAAACGGATTGCTGTTGTTGAGATCAAGAAAAAAAACACCAAAATAGAATCATGACAAAATTACAAATTGTCTACGTAGAGTATCTTTTTGTGAATGAATGCAAAACAATTATATTTCAGAAAAAAAGTGCATCGTTGATTCGTTGAACAGTATAGAACTGTGTTTTCTTAATCGTAATAATTCTTTGGTACAAGTTTTTTTTTTATGAGTACAATCATTATCAAACTTGTTTCTAGATTTTCTAAAAGTACTCAAGCAATATATGCGCCCAGGCATACTGGCTTTCTATATCGCAGTCAAAAGGTACCTTAACATAGAAAGTTTTAGGCAAACTATACATTGTCCGAAAAGTGCTGAATAGGCAAACAAGCTGAAAAAGTTTTCCAGTTTTGAGACTAAAGGGTTGCGGGAAAATACCAGATGTAGTACATTATGCCTGTAAGTTCCACTTTGTGCAGTAAATCCCAGCACCATGGCATACTGGCTCTCTATACCGCAGTCAAAAGGTACCTTAACATCAGAAGTTTTAGACAAACTATACAATGTTCGAAAGCTGCTGAATAGGCCAACAAGTAGCCAAATTTCCAAGTTTTGAGACCAAAGAGTTGTGGAGAAAATGCCAGATGTAGTACATTATGCCTGTAGTTTCCACCATGTGCAGTAAATCCCATAGTAAGGCCTGTCAGCGCCCAGGTATACTGTATCTCTATATCGCACTCAAAAAGTACCTCAACATGGGAAGTTTTAGGCAAACTATACATTGTTCAAAAGCTGCTGAATAGGTCAATAAGCTGGAAAAGTTCCAAGTCTTGACACCAAAGAGTTGTAGAGAAAATCCCAGATGTAGCACATTATGCCTGTAGTTTCCACTTTTTGCAGTAAATCCCTTAGCAAGGCTTGTCAATGCCCAGGCCTACTGGCTCTCTATATCGCAGTCAAAAGGTACCTTAACATAGGAAGTTTTAGGCAAACTATATATTGTACGAAAGCTGCTGAATAGGCCAACAAGCTGAAAAAGTTTCAAGGTTTGAGACCAAAGAGTTTTGGAGAAAATGCCAGATTTTTGTGCAGTAAGTCCCATACATAGCAAGGCCTGTCAGCGCCAACCTGCATGGCTCTCATGTATCGCAGTCTAAAGGTACCTTAACATGAACGGTTCTGGACAAAATTATACCGTTGGAAAGCGGATGAATTGGCCAAACAGCATGCAAATCGGCAAGGCTCTAGACCTAAAACTGTTGGAGAAAACCGCAGATGTATTAGCTGAGGCCACTAGTTTCGTTTTTGTGCAGTAAGTCCCATAGCAAGGCCTGTCAGCGCCAACCCGCATGGCTCTCATGTATCGCAGTCTAAAGGTACCTTAACATGGACGGTTCTAGACAAACTTTATACCGTTGGAAAGCGGATGAATGGACCAACCAGCATGCAGATCGGCAAGGCTCTAGCACTGACACCTTTGGAGAAAACCGCAGATGTAGTAGCTGATGCCACTAGTTTCGTTTTTGTGCAGTAAGTCCCATAGCAAGGCCTGTCAGCGCCAACCTGCATGGCTCTTATGTATCGCACTCTAAAGGTGCCTTAACATGGACGGTTCTGAACAAACTTTACACCGTTCGAAAGCGGATGAATGGGTCAACCAGCATGCAAATCGGAAAGGCTCAAGACCTGAAACTTTTGGAGAAAACCGCAGTTATAGTAGCTGATGCCACTTCTTTCGTTTTTTTGCAGTATGTTCCATAGCAAAGCCTGTCAGCGCCAACTCGCATGGCTCTCATGTATCGCAGGCTAAAGGTACCTCGGCCCTTCCAAAGCAAAACAATGCACCTCGAATATGATCACCTTGAGAAAAAAAAAGGTTTTGAAGTTCCATCTTTTGCCATTATTTTTGCTTTAAATACCGTTGTGTTTCTTTTTTCACAGATTTGTGCCAGTTATATTTTCTTTAAATTTTGAAATTTTCAGACTGTTAAAAGCTCGGTTTCTTATACTTATTACCATTTTTCTAAAGTTGTTTTCTTATGCCGTGCATTATTTGTCATATGTGGTTTACACATTCCAAGGCAAAACAATGCATCTTGTTTTGACAAGAGCACTTTTTCAGAAATTCTACGGCAAAACAATGTATCTTTGGTTGAGAGGCAGCAAAACTGTCAACTCTGTGATACATTCCACGGCAAAACAACGATCTTTATTTGAAGGGCAGCAAACATATCAACTCTATGATACATTCCACGGCAAAACAATGCATCTTTATTTGAATGGCAGCCAAAATTTTATATCGCCCTCTGTTGTCAAAATATTACATGGGAAAAGGATTTTGTCCCGACCGTCACGAATTTTTGACACAAAATCATTCTCACGTCAGCATTTTTTTTCGGTACAACAATGCAAAACAAGATGAATGTTGAAATCGACAGAAGGGTTTTCGTGGCAAAACAAGGCAACTTGAGTTGGCTTGGTTTGAATGCATGCATCGTCTAAGGCAAAACAAAGCATCTATAAGATGCATTGTTATGCCATAGTAAAGTGCTATAAATTTTCAAAGAAAATGAAACTAAAACAACGCATATTCAGTTACATTCTTTTGCTCTGATTGATTTAAATTTAGAGAAGTCATTGAAATTAGCAAGAGCAATGCAAATACAACTTAACCTTTTTACCAAATAAAAAACTGCATTTTGGGAAACAACTTCAAGCAAAACGGGAGCAACATGTAGATACACTGTTTTGCTGTTGAACAAAACAATACTTCTGGTAAGATACATTGTTCTGCCGTAGAATATTTGGGAAATGTCGAAAAAATGCCGAAAATGGCATAAATTAACGCGGAAAATGAATATCGTGCGACTTTGAAATTTTGCTAAATGAAAACAGCACCTCCATATTCCCTAGAAAGGTTATTATCTTAAAATGTCAGAAAATTTGAGATATATGGTTTTGCCCCAGAAGGGCCGACCTTAACATGGACGGTTCTAGACAAACTTTATACCGTTGGAAAGCGGATGAATGGGCCAACCAGCATGCAAATCGGCAAGGCTATAGACCTGACACCTTTGGAGAAAACCGCAGATGTAGTAGCTGATGCCACTTGCTTCGATTTTGTGCAAAAAGTCCCATAGCAAGGCCTGTCAGCGCCAACCCGCATGGCTCTCATGTATCTTAGTCTAATGATACCTTAACATAGACGGTTCTGTACAAACCTTATACCGTTAGCAAGCACAGGAATGGGCCAACCAGCTTGCAAATCGGCAAGGCTCTAGACCTGAAACTGTTGGAGAAACCCGCAGATGTAGTATCTGATGCCACTAGTTACGTTTTTGTGCAGTAAGTCCCATAGCAAGGCCTGTCAGCGCCAACGCGCATGGCTCTCATGTATCGCAGTCTAAAGGTACCTTAACCTTGATCTGGATCTTGATTGGTATGGCTGATAAGCTCCTGCAGGAACATCACTCAGCTTGGAAGGGGTGGACATGCTATTGACTAGTGCTGAGGGTTTGAAGGGCATCACTTGGTGTCTCCTATGCCAGTAATGTGCTGAGGGAGGTCGTTCCAGTCCTTTCTGGTCTGATAAAAGAATGAGTGTTGGATGCATTTAATATTGGTGAAGGGGATCTAAATGTAGTTGGGTTTTGAGCGTCTCGTTGTTATTTCTGGCTGCCTCATGGTTATTTCAGGTGGAACCTTAACGTTGAGTTGTCCATTGAAGATTTTGCGGAAGTTTGTAAGGCGCTGTACGTATCTCCTATTTTCCAGGGTGGTAATTCCAGTTTTTCAAGAGGAGCAGTAACAGATGTAGAATTGTCCCAGCTAAATGTGTTAGTGATAAAGCGGGCAGCTCTTCGTTGAACCATCTCGATCTTCTGTTTATTGGTGGCTGTGAAGGGATCCCACACTGATGCACAGTAATCGAGATGAGGACGGTCTAAACTTGATAGGCTTGGAGTTTGACCTTGGGTGGGGCTGAACCTAAGTTGCGTCTAAGAAAACCAAGCATGCTGTTAGCTTTAGCTGGGACTGCATTGATATGAGTATTCCATTTCATGTCCGATGAGAGGTGGACGCCAAGGTACTTGTGGCTTTTAACTGATTCCAGAATGTGACCAGATAGCTTGTATGAAGAGTGGATGATGTTTTTCTTATTGGTGAATCTGAGAACATTGCATTTTTCTGGTTTAATAAATGACATCTGCCAGCGCTGCTCCCACTCCTCTAGTGTCTTCAGGTCTTGCTGAATAACATCGCAGTCAGATGTAGATGTAACTTTGCGATAAATGACACAATCATCTGCGAACAAGCAAACATTCGAGTTCAGTCCTTCGGCAATATCGTTGATATAGACTAAAAAGAGGAGAGGGCCCAACACAGTGCCCTGTGGTACACCAGATGAGACGTGAACTGGTTGGGAACTGACTCCCTGGATGACAAGTGTTTGTTCTCTTTGGGTTAGGAAGCTAGAAATCCATTTTTGAAGTGATCCATGAATGCCAACATGATGAAGTTTCTTGAGTAGTCTATGATGCGGCACAGTGTCGAACGCCTTGGCGAAATCGAGCACAATAGCGTCAACCTGGCTTCGGTTCATTGCAGAAGAGAATAAATTGTGAACTGTGGTGAGAAGTTGGGTTTCACAGGATCAGTGTGACCTAAATCCATGTTGAGAGTCACTTAAGACATTGTGTTTCATTGTCTTTTCAAGACAAAAGGGTGAATGCAATCTGGTCCGGGTGCTTTGAATGGCCCAATTTTTTAGGCAGTTTTTGAATGCCAGCAATACCTTTCTTCAGGTCTGGGATTTGAGGAAGCGGTGCTCCTTTCGATGGTGGAAAGGTGTCTAGTTTCTCCTGTGTAAACACCGACTTGTACTGCCTACTAAGGGCTTCGGCCTTCTCCTTGGCACTGCTCACCAATTTGTTATCGAGAAGCAGAGCTGCAATTCCTGAGGCATCCTTCCTTCTGCTTTTGATTAAGGACCAGAATTTCTTTGGCTTAGAGTGTAGAGATTCAAAAACCTCCGTAGCAATGTATTCTCTCTCAGCCTTCCAGGTTTCTGTCTGGGTGGAGCGCCTCAGGGATTTATATCTTTGCCAACGCTTGGTGTTGTTTGTTTGTTTGTTTGTTTTGTTCTATAAAATGATCTGTTCTTCCTCCGGATCAGTTGTTTCAATGGTCTATTCATCCAAGGAAGATTGAAGCGGGAACTTCTGATGTATGACGGGATATGTTCATCAACTGCAGGGTGTAGAGCTGCTTTAAACATTTCCCAGTTACCCTCAACTGTTCTTGAATCATGGTCACCAAGGAAGGAGTTCTGGAAAGAATGCATGTCCTTTTGCAAGGCATCAACATCTGCTTTGTGAAAGACAAACACTTTATGACGGGTGCTCTTCTGAATGGTGGGTCTAATGGAAGGCTCTGCTGTCAGGATGAAATGGTCAGATACACCTGGTAAGGTTTTGACCGGTGGGAACGAATTAAGATTTGTCACAAGCAGCAAGTCTAGGATGTTCATGACCATTGTCACTCTTGTTTCATGAACATGGTTGACCTCACTAGCAAGCTGTGTCAATGAAAAGTCGTGGATGATTTCAAGTAGAGTTGAAGACACATGTTCTGTGTACAGGCATTCAGCTAGTGGTTTCCTTACGGTCATAAACTCATGTTCCAGTTCACATCTGGGACGTTTGTTCACGACCATTATGTCCGTTTGGTCGATTACGTCCGACAACAGATTTTGACGAGCGACGACCGATTTTGTCCGACCCATTATGTCCGACAGCCGATTATGTCAGACCCATTGTGTCCGACAGCCGATTATGTCCGACCCATTATGTCCGACAGCGATTATATCCGACCCATTATGTAAGGCCGATTATGTCCGACCCATTATATTATGTCCGACGTGCGAGTATGTCCGACCCATTGTGTCCGACGGCCGATTATGTCCGACCCATTGTGTCCGACGGTCGATCGAGGATTTTGTTGAATTTGCATGTAGGTCTACATTGCTGATTATGTGGAAGACAAATCTTATCTTTACCCCGTAGTGTGACAATGCGGCCGTATTTTAATAGAAGCACTCACTCATAAAAGTAAGATTGGATTTGAACAGACTTGGATACCAGAAATTCGACCGGAAAAAAGACCTGCCACGTGACGGGCTCTCGACCAATAGGAATGCGTAAACTGTCTTAGGTATTTATGAATAAGTATTAAAAGGCTTATTAAATAATTTCAACTAAATTATAAGTTTTAACTACATAACGAGAACTACATAATAATCATGTAAATAACAAGAGTTTGAAGTATTAAAATGAAACTCAGAAATGTGAAAACACTTTAATATTAAAATGGGAACATATTAACAGTGATGGAATTGTTCCTTTGATGATAAAAGCAGGGAATTTCGCATACAGTCAGCGTATGTCTTGAGAAAGATATCTGGCTATTTGGCCATTGCAGATTTGTCCTCTGAAAAAATATAGGTATAATAGCAAACAATGGCAGCCATTTTGAAAAATTAGAGATTACTACTCAACCTATAGTTTTTCAAACGCCTAATTCCATGCTTTTATGAACAATTTAATCATATTGTGCACCAATCTGCCAGACTTCAACGTTCTTCCAAAGAAACATTGGAAGCAATTCAGTTATCCCATCACTCCACTTGGATCAAAATTATGCAATTTGAACCATCGAAATCCAAGTGTACAAAAGAACACCATATTGATAAAAAGAAAAGGGCAAACATATACTCGAATCATACGCAGCACTACGGACATATTTCAAATGTCCCGCGCTGCGAATTTGTCGACCATCTCCCACAAATGAATTCTCCGTGGCAAACTATTGGTGGCGCAGTGCATTGTGAATTGCCTGAATTAGCACCAAGGGGACATTTTCAGAATTGTTCATGGCTATTTTACGCGCGCACTCCAGTTACGATCCAAAGATAATTTAATAATGTCAGTACACAACCGAATGAATCCGGCGTAATCGACCATCTAAATACAATAGGTCGGACGTATCCCATTGTCGGACACAATTGGTCGGACATAATCGGCCGTCGGACACAATGGGTCGGACATAATCGGCCGTCGGACACAATGGGTCGGACACAATGGGTCGGACATAATCGCCGTCGGACACAATGGGTCGGACATAATTGGTCGTCGGACACAATGGGTCGGACATAATCGGCCGTCGAACACAATGGGTCGGACATAATCGCCGTCGGACATAATGGGTCGGACATATTCGGCCGTCGGACACAATGGGTCGGACATAATCGGACGTCGGACACAATGGGTCGGACATAATCGGCCGTCGGACATAATGGGTCGGACATAATCGGCCATTGCTCGTCGAAATCTGTTGTGGGATGTAATCGACCAAACGGACATAATGGTCGTGAACAGACGTTGAAGTCACCCCCGATCCAGATTGTTGGGTTCTAACATGTAGATTGATTAATCTTGCGCAGTGATTCGTGCAGCTTTAGGAGAGGTTTTTCTCCATGGGATGGAGGACGGTACAAGACACATACAGAGAGAGGTTTTTGGTTCACAAGTTAAACTTTGACCCACGGGAGCTCTGCATCTACATCAAGGTCCTGCATATTCGTAGCAATAATATCATTTTTCACGGCAATAAGCTCGCCTCCTTTAGACTTGGTGCCAGGTCTATCTTTCCTATAGACAGTGTACTTTGCAGGGAAACATTCACAGTTGCCTATCTGATCGCTGAGCCATGTCTCTGTACCAATAACTATGTGAGGGTTCTCACTAGTGACTTTCTCTGCAACTGCATCTTTCTTACCCCAAAGGCTTTGAAAGTTCACAATTAAGAGTTTTAAGTGTCCTATCTTACGGGTCTTACAACCCGTGTCTACATCAGCATCAGAATTTCTGTTATTGGCTTTGGTAGGCTTGGATCTACGTGTATCTCTTCTCTTGTTGGCGAATGGTGACGAAGTCATACGAGGGGAGGAGATATCACTCTCAAGACTGAAATTCAGATCAGAGTCGGTTCCATTGTCACTTGGACACTCATCAATTATGTTAGACAACGATGAAAAGGAATTTTCATGGATGAAACTATGAGAAGACCAAAAAAATACCAGGACTGATATTTGGGATGCCACAATGGTCGCCTGTCCAAGAATAAGATGGATGTTCTTGAAGGACGTTGTACACCTCATCACCCATGTCAATACACGGCTTGTGATACCAACAGTTACACGTGTCGCAGTCAAGAGCTTCCTGGCCCCACTTTGCAGCCTTTTGACAGATTTTGCAGGGGTACTTTGGCTTGTAAGGCCCAGGATTAGGATGAATGTCTCCCGCTAGTGACAATGTGGCATATGTTTTAGCCACAATAGCAAGTTTACGAATCATGGCTAAATTCTTTGATGAAGGGTGGAGTATAATAGTTCCCAGGATGTAAACTGGTGTGATTATAAAAACTTCACTGTATCTGCCAGTAAAACGCCTGCATGGGTGGTAATTTAGGCCACAGTTTATCAACATTCTAAGATGAACATCAGCAGCAATGTGAAAAACTGTATTGTTCAAGTTTTTACAGTCAGGGTCGTTCAGTTGCTGAAGTCTTCCACAAGTCAAGAATGGCAAGAAATATTTTTTTTTTAAACGGGCCCACCGTCATGGTCTTGATATCCTTGAGTATGTTGAGTGTATGTTTAGTGCATGGAAGTAGTACACAGAAGTAAAAATCCCACAAAAATCGTCGTTAAAAATCCACTCGGCTGTCTATTGTTTATACATGTGGTGCGAACAGCGGCAGCCATCTTTAAAATGTCTCGCGGCAAGGTCACAAAAGACGGTTTAAAAAATGTAAACAAAACTCGAAGAAGAGTCCTCCAAGTTTATTAAAAATGTGGATACGCTGGATGAGCAATGTAAAAACTATCAGAATCTACGAAGGATGACAAAAATTGACGCTAAAATATAATAAAATGTTAAAAATCGAGCAAGAATCCGGAGCTCAAGATAAAACACGTCCACCCTCTTCACAGCAACTTCTGGTGATAGGGATTGTGAGAAAGTGTGATGGAGATGGTCGGAAATGATGGGGGATGGTGGGGAATGGCGAGTGGGATGGTGGGAGATGGTGATGGAGATGGTGGGAGATGATGATGGGGGATGGTGGGAAAAGTGAAGGCGGATGGTTAGAAATGGTGAAGGGTAAAGTAGAAAATGGTGATTCGGATAGTGGGAAATGATGATGGGGATGGTTGGAGATGATGATAGGGGATAATGGGAGATGGTGATGGAGATGGTGGGAGATGATGATGGGGGTGGTGGGAAATGGTGATTATGATGGGGAAGTGATGATGGGGGATGGTGGGAGATGGTGATGGGGATGTTGGGAGATGATGATGAGAGATGGTGGGAAAAGTGATGGCGGATGGTTACAAATGGTAATTGAGATGATGATGGGAAATGGTGGGAGATGGTGATGGGGATGGTGGGAGATGATGGTGGGGGATGGTGGGAAATGGTGCCTGGAGATGATGATAGGGGATAATGGGAGATGGTGACTGGATGGTGGGATATGATGAATGGGGATGGTGGAAAATGGTGATGGGGATTTTTTTTTTCCTTTCAATTCCTGGAGGCTATAGTTTGGTGTGGATCATTCCACCTAATCTATGTAATAGACCATGGCGAAAGCTATCAATTAGTGGCCGTGTCACGCGCAGAGCCCTGTTTGACCTCGGTTTCTTGTCCCGGCGTCATGCCCGCATGGCCCGACAACCTACGCAAGATTTTACGAGACTGCATTCGAGACTACATAAAACACCGACAATTTTTTCGGATGCACCAATATCTGCCAATAAGGCGATGTTAGTGAAAAGTTGAAATATTTTGATACCAGCTTTTGACAAAACTGAAGTGTTGTTACAGCGTGTCAAACAAAAATCAAACTTTTTTGCAACAAAAGCGAGGGCCGATGTTTTTCGGTGTACATTCGATTCTTAAAAAAAGGCCGAAACAAATGGCAAGTTTCAGTAGGTTACGAGTATTGTACGCTTCACTTAAATGTCAACTGACTGCCATGGTCTATCAAATTTGATCAGAGTCACTGACAACCGCATCTTGACCTCTAGATTTTGACCAATCAGCGGGCGCTTTCTATATCTGGTTTTCGGTCATTCACCGTTGTCGCGACATAGACATGGATAGACAAAATAATCATTTCAAGAGCAGATTTGTCACTTTTTATGTTCACAGGGGTGTGCCACACTATCAAAACTTACAAAAAAATAAAATATGGGTGAAAAAAAAAGTATTCTTTAGGATGTGTTCTTCCTCAAAAATGTTTAATAAGTCACATTCACTGATTTTGAATTTTGGCATAGTTTGAGGCGATTCTGGCCCACCACTGTGCGTCCCCCACCGATCGACGCCCATGCCGGGTTGGCACAGTGTTTCATAACGACAGACTTTACATGTAAATTGTATGCGTAGGGCCTACAGGTGTGCCTACATGCTGTACTGCGTCAGTTGGTAAAATCGAAAATTCTGAGAGAGACCCTAAATCTTTGACAAAAAAATCTCTGCGCGTGGGTGTCTGTGTGGGTATAGTGTTTTATGGCACACTGCTGTATTTTCGTAGGCCCCCGAATTTTTCGTGGGCCCTTTAGCAGAGTGCCTACTGTTCCTATTGGACATTCCGGGCCTGACGATTTAGTAAAGTCGACTCCGATTGGATGAGGCGCCGAATCGCAGAAATCTGTATGATATGACATACCAGACGTTATAGAGAAGACTTGGCTCCGTGGATAACGGGTACCCAGGGTTCATTCCACCTGCAACCCTCTCTATGCAGAGACCGAGCAAGTGTATCGCGGGAACAATATCTACGACTTAAAACCGTAAGTTTAGCAAGTTATCTTAATATCAGGAATACCTATCTAGTGAGAACAAAAGGAGCACCACAATGTGTTTGTTTTTTGATTTCTTTAACCGACTGCACAGTTTTCACGAAACCAAGTAAAAGTGTAACCATGTGACAATCATCTATTTCTTAAAATGTTTTTGTTTTGTAAAAAGAGAAATGCAATTTGCTTGGAGTTTTAATGACCGAGTGAAATTTGGATGTGGATGATCGAGGGGGAATTACTAGCATTAATAATAGGCAAATACAATATTGATTGTGCATTAAAAAATTCTGGCTTTGGCTCATGCTAGGGATTACTTGATTACGCAAGCAAAAGTTCATCAGATCATCATTTGAGAGGCAAACGAGCGAATTTCAAAAGTTGTCCATTTGAAAATTGTTCTACCCTTTATGCAAATTACTGACATGACTGAGTTGACATGACTGGATTTTTTCCATGTTACCAAAGATGTGCCAGACATTAGTCCCGGCACTGAATTGAGTTATTTTCCCAGTTCGTGCGCGATTTTGGTGGCTAGATATTCCCGCTTTCAATTGCTTGTATTGCTTCAAACTTATGTATTGCGCCCCGATCTGTCAATTCCGACTCAATCACATGAATCCTATTTATTGAGATTAAAACAAATACAAGAAACATTCTAATTGGCTTGATCTACAGACTTCCTGGTTTATGTTTTCAGGCCTTCACAGAAGATATTGAACCAGTGCTGGAAGAATATTGCATCTGAACCAAAAAATGTTTTTCGATAAGTGATTTTAATATTAAAGCTACAGTCCATCATTTGCAGCTATCGAAAAAATAACTGACGTATTTATTGTTGAAAAGCATACTTGGTTTAAAGATAATAATGGGACTAAACTCCCTGTGAAATTATTCTTTCTGGCAAACTGTCATTCTGAAAAGAAAAGAAAAAGCGTCTTAAGACAAATCGTTGGAAATTTCCATAATTAGCTCGTGTTTAATTCGGCGAAGCGCGCGCTACGGTTGACACGACGCACACGCGCGCGCGGTTGCTATCATTTGTCCGTTCAGTTCAGTGCGCGACATCGCGTAGCTGCAATCGGCTGGATGAGAACGTACCCCGGACTTTGAATTTGGGCGCAATTCAAAACATGACTCAGCAACTTTTGATTTGAAATCAAGATCCTAGATTATTGTTTCTCTGCATTCACTGAGCTTCATCGGGTTAGTTGTTAAGCACCCTTCTTTAGATTTTTAGCACTTTTGTTGCTTCAAACGAACATAATGTACAAATTACAAATGATAGACTGTCAACTTTAATCTTCTTAACAGTGAAAATCACGCGGGAAATAATGAATGTAATAAACCTCTATATACTTATTTTTCGCCCAACGATTAACCAACCAACCGGAATAACTCAAAATTCGACAACGTTATCTTTACTGACAATATTGAACCATTCTCCACTTTTATTGTTCTATCGTATTTCAGCGGTCATCTTCCAATCAGGCGCGGTTCTACGGGGGGGGGGCTAGGGGGGGGGGGCTGTAGCCCGCCCCCAAATTTTGTCTAGCCCCCCCAAAATAAATTCCATAAAAAAAAATTGCATTAGCAAAAAGAAGGATTGTGATGTACATGCGAACGGTCTCCCCCTAAAGAAGAAATAGCCGTGACAAGGGTGCATTGATTTTCGGAGGCCTAAGTGTCTGGAAAAAATAACCGGTCAACATTTCAGCACGCCTCCCTGAAAAAATTCTGGATCCACCGTGCTAGCCCCCCAAAAATATTGGTTCTAGAACCGCGCCTGCTTCCAATCATTTTCTTTTGCTCCAACCTTGCTCATACTAAGCAACAGTCTAGTTCTTTTTGGAAAAGGAATACATCAGCCAGAAATGTTGCTGCTCTAAAAGGTGAACTAGCACAAGTTGACTGGGATTCAATTATTACCGATGATTGAGTAAATTTGCGATAACCAAGCTAAGTGAACTCATTGATAAATGCATGCCTTATAATGGATTACTAAAGGTCTACTAAGAAAGTCTTTAAAAAAGAAAAATAAATTGTATAAAATATTTCTTACAAAACCTTCTGAGATCAATAAATTCAAATACAACAGATATAAAAACAATTAACTACTGTTATTAGAGCTCCCAAGAAAATATATTATTCAGCGTCTTTTGAGCAAGAAAAAACTAACATAAGAAATACCTTGAAAATCAGCAATGACATTTTGAATAAAAGCACAAAAATATCCAGTCAATTAATTCGATCTAAATAAACAATTGTGATGATGTTAACGACCCTCAAACGATTGCAGAGCATTTCAAGCAATATTTTTGTTAACATTAGTCCAGATTTAGCTTCTAAGATACCACAGAATACTTCTGGCCCGATAATATATATAAAAGGTAACTTTCCCGATACTCCATTTTTAAGCCCAATAACATGGGATGAACTATTTGATTGTATCATTGAAATTCTAAATAAGAAGGTTTCTGGTCATGATGAACTTCAGAATATTCTGATAAAAAATATTTCTCCTTTAATTGTTCACCCTTTAACAGATCTTTTTAATCACTCTTTAATTTCCGGAGAAGTCCCTAATGAACTTAAAATTGCTAAATTATCTCCTCATATCTGTCTGGCTATGCTTCTCAAGATAGAAAGGTTAGTTGCGAACAGGTTGCGTTATATTGTGCAACCTGTCTAGACTCACACAATACGCTTTCACGGTAGAAAAAAAGGTGAACTTTGGAAGATATTTGAGGGAACAGACGGGAAATTCCCGAAAATTTTGGGCCTTTGTTGAAATCGGAATTTCACCTTTTAAAAAAATCCTCACGTACGAGCCCATTGTGCTAATAGCAGGTCACAGTCGCTGAAATGCAAGCCTCAGAATCTATCGGCTTGTTAGGCTTAATTCAAGATTTTTCGGTTTGGCACCACACTGCTGACCCACTAAACTTTCACATGTGACTAGATATGGTTCGATAATCGTTTTTAGGGTGTGCTCGATTTTTGCTGAGAAAAAAAAATTCAAACTTATATTTAAAGCTACTGCTTTCAACTAGCTAGTGCAGATGTCCAGCGGTTGGGTCTAGTCTATGGAATATCCGAAATAGCAAGAACATGTAAGATGCGAGCCGATTCGACGATTAATTATGCAAAACAAGACTTCGGCATGACCTCGAGATTCTGACCATTCAGCGGGCGCCTTCTATATATTGGGTCGTCGGTAACCCGTTGTGGTCCACAGCTGACATTCCTGATTGAAATGTCACTGTTTCTAAAGTTGACTCCGATCGGCTAACGCGCGGAGTCGCACCTATGGAGTAACGAAGTGAATCTGTCACGCGCACAAAATGTGATTCTGCCCATGCCGTGAACCAACACGCGCGCGTACTCCGTTGGTTTGCACTACACTTTCTGGTTCGAAATGACGTCACACTTCGGTACTCCATAGCAGTTATCTTCATGCAGACATACGCAATACAACCAATAAATCCGTATTTCATAGAGTCGAATTACATCATGTTCCAATAATTATGTACACAAGGTCGCGTACATGTAGGCCTAGACCTACCGCATCACAATGTGATATTGGATAAGCCCTCCAAAAAGGCAGGGGTCCTACATTGTTATGTCGGTGAAAGTTAGCGGAAGCATTTTCTTCACAAAAGCCTTTGTGTTTAACGACAAAAGCAAATGTTGTGTTCATTAAGAAAGAAAATGAGTTAAAAAGAAAAAGTTAAAAACTAAAGTACGTTTTTGAGTTGTCTTTGTATGAAACCAATAGTTCGCGCGCTTACTCCCTTTAGAGAACTGTGACTCGGAAACTTGGAAAAGATACTAAAGTAAGATGAAGACATTAACATGGGAAGAAAAATCAGCAGTAGGGGGATAGCCACGGAATAACACGTCGGTCGGGCAGGTTTTCGAGTCATGCTCGCAGAGGTGATATGTAAGGAAAGTGCCACTGCCGACATATATACTTTTATAGGGTTAAAAATAAATATCGTTATTCATTCGAAATGTTTTTGTGTGTTTCAAGAGATCGAGAGTGTCAGGATGGCTGATTCCACTGTCAACAGCGTGAACACGGATGAGCGAACTAGCCCCAGGGCCGAGTTGACTCTCACCGGGGACGAAACAGTGACCAAGTTTCCACGCAAACGGCTCCTAGTCGCAGTGGCCGTGCTAAGCATTGCTGTACTCCTGGCTGTTTGTGTACTTCTACTTGGTAGGTTCATTCATAACGATAGCATTGGGCGATTTCATTGAGAGCATTTGTAAAGCATTTTGCCGAATAAAGTTTCCTTTTTCGGGAGTCGATTCTTGAAAATTACGTCAGTGATTTGACTAATTTAAATAAAGTGTAAGAAAAAAGTAAACAACAAACACCCGTGACGTTATTTCTACCCTGAAACGTTGGCAGCCCTGTTTATTGCATGGCCTTATGGGATACTTAGCCAAGTAACCGGCTCGGCGAGTCGGTTACTTGGGCGGGTCAGGCTCGAGTAAGCGCGAGTCAAGTGAGGGGTAAATCGAACGCTGCTGCGCTTGCACGAGAGGGCGCGGGGAAGTAATCGAACGCACTCTATCCGTGTAATATATTTATTCCCAAGCAATTTTCTTTTTCATTTGAGAGTGTTGTTTTTGAGTGTAGGAACTGTCTGGGATTATTTCCCTCTTAATTGGTTTGTCTTAATTAAGTTTTAATTGGGCAACACTAATAAGTAAGTAATAAAAGATAAGAAAAGACAAGAAAAATTCATTCATGCAGATTGGTTTTCTCCAGCTTAAATATGAGTCTTACTTCCCAGAGTGTTTTTGTTTCCATGAGGGAAACACTCCACTAGAGCGAGAGAGGCCTATTTGCTCCGGCTTTGTACTATTGACTTTTCAACACCTTTCCAAGCTTTTTATCTTTTAAGTCCCTTCGCCAATTTGTCTGTGATCCTTAATCAAAAACGTAGCTATACATAACCTTGACCACTGGATCCTGTCATGGGGATCGAAGGGGGATCTGATCCCGCAAGGAGGGTCAAAAGGGGATCGACGACAAGTGTAAACGCGAGGTGGATCGAGATCATATCCGGATTTGATCCACCTTTGTCGATCCCCTTTCCAGGAAGGATCAGATCCGGGTCTGATCCCACAATACCATGCCATTCTTTTTGGTTCACGGCACTCTCCCGAAACTCTCCGAAAAGTTCGTCTTGGGCGGTGTTCGAAGTCATGGCGTCCGATAAAGGCCGGCAGTGACAGCAGGAATATTTTGCAGACAGGCAAGCATGGAGCGATAATGCGATGATAAGTACGTGTATTAAACATTCGTAGACATTTGGGCCCGACATCGGAAAGAAATCAAAGCAAAAATGAATGGCAATCATCCAATTAAAATTTGACGTGTAACGGTTACGAATTGTAACGAAATCGTAGTAAAGGGCTCACCGATTGTACAGTGCGCGAAAAATGACAGCAAGTACGGTAATATCGCATAATAAGTGACCTTCCATCAGTTGTAAACGGTGGATCGAAGCAGGATCGGATCCAGTGTAAACGTGGCAGTGCAGGGGCGGCGGAACGCTTTTCAAACTGGGGGCAACACCAAAAAGGGGCACTTGCTCAGAAAAAAAGGGCACGTTCCGTCGGTGTGAAAGTGGAGTGAAAAAATATGGTCCCGTTCATTTCGCTATAAACCATATGACGAGGTACACAATTAATTATGAATACTTAGTCCATCTTGATCTTTTGTTTTACTTTTACCTAGTTATGTAGAGAGACCATTTTTTTGTATTGCGAGAAGGGCACTGTTCAGGGGCGTAACTGGGTTGAATCATTACGGGGGCACCTGGAGGTGCAAACAGTTTTTTCAAGGGGGCATTGAAAGTAACCAAACTGCGACTTGCCTTTCTCGTTTTTTGACTGATAAAGGATATATGGACAACACAAACCACAGTGAATTAAGCTCCCGATGTTACCAAATCTTACCAATAAAAAGTAAGACAACTGGATCGTTCTATTGTTATGCTTTCCGAAAAAGATGTTTGTGCAGTCCGTTTTTTAGGGCAAGAATGAGAATAAATTTCAATGAAAAAAAACCAGGAAACTTTTGAAAAACAGGCAAAAAAGATGTGGAAAGCGGGCAAAAAGCCCCAAAACAGGCTGAATAAAAACGCGGAAATTTGGGCAACCGAAAAACAGGAATTCCTGTTCACAGGAAGATTGTCATGTCTGTAGGGAGCTACGGACTCCACTAGCCCAGGTTGGACTCCGTTGTGTACACGCGTAATAGTTTTCCTTCGTTTTGAACGAACGTATACTTTCAGCAGCATAGAAACTGTTCATCGCTCAATGAAAATTACGCTCTACAAGATGCGCTCTTTCCAACTGTGACCGGTGTCCTTGTGAAAAATCATAAATATGCATGTTTCAAAAGAGCTCGTCCGAGAGATGCGTGAACACAGCAAAAATCATGTATATGGGATTTGTGTGTTTGTTTTGATGGATTGCTTGTTGGGGTGTTTGTTGGGATGTTTGTTTGTTTGTTTGTTTATCTGTCTGTCATGGTGTTGGTCGGTCCGTCTGTCGGTCTGTCTGTTTGTCGGTCTGTCTGCCCGTTGGGGTGTTCGATTGTTCGTTTTTGTTTTTGCTGTTTTTAAACAGGTATTTTCATGTATATATCTCCGACAATTGTATTTTGTGTTTTTGTTTTGTCCGTTTTTGAATGATTTATTTTAATTTGTAAGGAGTTTAGAATTTGTATAATATTTTATGTGTAACAAATATATCTAACGTATGACACTTGTAAGTGGCGGATAACCGCTGTTGGTTTCATTGAATAAATAATGAAAGCACGTGGCCACAGCGATGTGCATCATAATATAGGTTGGGATTTAGGAATTAAGCGGGTAAAATAATACCATTTGAATGTAGGCTGGGTTGCATGGCTGTCGACACGACCCCACTACATGCATGACCATCGGAAATAATATTCGAATTAGTTTTCCAAAATAAGTAATGAAATAATGTTTTTAAAAAAATAGGATAACTACTAATGTTGATAACTGCTCCACGATTTGAAAGTATAGTTGACGAGGAATGCGTTTGGTGGTTGTTTCATGTTTTTCTGTGTTCAGCCTAACTTGATTATACCTGCACCTATCCCAAGACTGCACATGCACTCTTCTGTTTCCTAATTTGGTCGGCGAAATTCATATCAACCCAATAAACCTGTTTGGTGATCTTGTGAGAGACCCCCCTAAGTTATTCCAACTGACAGGAGAAACCTTCTATGACCAACCCAAAACCTTATCTGTATGTGAACACCAACCTAAATATTTTCAAACAGCGCTTTCTATGACCAACCCACAACTCATTCGATTGTGGACGCCATAAGCGAATATCTTCAGACAGCGCTTTCTGTGACCAACCCAAAACTCATTCGATTGTGGACGCCACACCCGAATATCTTGAGACAGTGCTTTTTTATAACGACCAACCCAAATCTCATCTGTATGTGAACACCAACCTGAATATATTCTGACAGTGCTTTCTGTGACCAACCCAATCTCATTTCAATTTGAATAACACCCTGAATATCTTCAGACAGTGCTTTCTATGACTAACTCAAATTTTGTTTAAATGTGAACATCATACCCGAATATCTTCAGGCAGTACTTTCTATGACCAACCCAAATCTCAATTGAATGTGAACACCACACCCGAATATCTTCAGGCAGTGCTTTGTATGACCAACCCAAATCTCATTTGTATGTGAACACCAGCCTGAAAATGTTTAGGCAGCGCTCTTTATGACCAACCCAAAATTCATTCAATTGTGGACGCCACAACCGAATATCTTCAGACAGCGCTTTCTATGACCAACCCAAATCTCATTTGTATGTGAACACCAGCCTGCAATATCTTCAAACATAATATCCTCAAACGGCACCTTCTATTACCATCTCAAATCTCATTGGAATATAAACACAAAAAGCACCTTATTGACGATAACCAAATCGGCTGTTTAAATTCAAGTAAGATCTGTGAGCATCTTGTCAGACAGTGGCCAGACACCTGAGCCCATGCTTAGCAAGTGTGACCTCTCCCAATCCTCTGAGAATACACATACAGCATAATCATCCAATTCATCTGCTCGCAATAATGCTGTCACTGGAATTATGAAAAAGACATAAAATCACAGAGGCCAAGGAATCGCTTTTTAATGTCATATTGATTTTGTAGTTGTTGGGGTTATTTGTTTCACTCCTTGTTTCCGACATTCAATATCTTCACATTTCCTTTTGTTTGGTTTCCCAGCGATTTTGTTTTCTCTCTCAACTGCTGCCCTTGCCTTGCTATTGGCATATGTTTCTTCATTCCTTTTTGTTAATTTCAATATTTCAAATGGGGAACACCCGGGGGTGCTAGGCTTTTCGGCTTTCAAAAAAATGTAATCCCGTCCCCAGGGCATCGAGCAGTGCGCGCCCACCACTACCTGCTCTTTCACCCTGGTATTGAATTATTTGCATGTGCAGTATGTTTGAACAAATAAGGAATAGTCTGATGCCTGCCCGTGTGTTACATTAGCGTTTGTTTTTGTATGCGTTGTCTGGGGTAAAACAGAATCAATTCGTCGCATCGTGAGTTACGAAAACAAGGTTGTTTTCGAAGTTAAAATGTTACCGTCTTATCCCGCTAATATGCAGTAGCACATTTCATATTAATATAAGCAAATTGGAAAGGAAAGGAGTATTGAGAAGGCGTGGACGTTATCATTACAATGTTTGTGAAAACACGTAATACACGTTGTAAATAACAACACCAAGAACACGATGTAAATTCATTTCTAGCCAATTGCGGTATCGAATCTGGAAACAGGAAAAAAGTTTCCTTTATAGGGCTTACTATTGGAAGCGAGGTTGAAAATAAAGTAAGCCCTGGGGACAAGGTTGCCAAAAAAAGCCCCTTGATTCTTAGACAGAGCCTTTTTTCAGAAATCCCACCAGACTAAAAGTGCCCTAGCAGCTTAACCCTAGTCATGCCGCTACAACCCCGACTCCTCTGCCTCATTATTTGTGTTTATCATAGTGTACTGAAAATAATAACTGAAATACTTCATATACCAATATTTCCAGTGATAAACATACAATTCAAAATAGATCGGTTTGCACTTGTCAGGAAAGAAGTTGGCGTCACGTGACCACAACATGCGAGTTTGTAAACACAGCTTATAAAATTGTCTAATGAAGGAAGGGGACATTCACCCCCAATGTCTTCCGTGGTATACCCATTTCTCTCTTTCTCTGGCGTACATACAAAGGCATTTCATATAATCGATATGTATGCTTTTAAAACATTATTTAAAACATTTTTAAAACAAATTTTTCTAACCGTTTAAAACTGGCCACTTGACAGGCTCCCGACCAATAGGAATCGGTAAACTGTCTAAGGTATTTATGAATGTACAATGTATATATAAATTCGTATATAAACGTTTATGAACAGCGTGCGTCAAATCTTGCCCGCCCCCCCCCCCAACTTTCGAGTGCCTTTTCCCTCTAAAGAAAAAAATCCCGGCGACGCCCATGGTAACCTGTTGAGTTTTTCTGACTTGTCAATCATCCTGAACTGCCATCTGTTCAATTGATTTTTATAACACGTGCCTTCATGGAAAACTTTGGTCTTTCTATATAAAGGGAGGGCAGGTGAAAGACGAATAGAAGGAATGGAAAGTATGATATATTCAATTATGTTTTGGGAATGTGGTCACTATATTATACAGCATTATTTTATCTTCTCACTATATAAAACAAACATACATAAACCGTTTTAAAAAAATCTGTCTGCAATAATTGGAACTTAAACTAATGAAATTTATTGTGGAATCGCCTTCAAAGAGCTGTCAACTGGATCTTTTTCCATCCACACTGCTCAAGAAGTGCATAGACACTCTGTTGCCGACCGTAACGGAGATTATCAACTTATCCCTCACATCTGGGGTTGTTCCACGAAGTTTCAACTCTGCTCGCAATGTTCCTTTGATCAAAAAGCCCAAGCTCGATCAAAACATCTTGAGTAACTATCGACCAGTGTCACTCCTTAGTTTCATGTCTAAGCTACTGGAGAGATGCTGTATGCTGCAGCTGAAGGACTACATCACATTAAATGATCCCTACGCAAAAGCTCAGTCTGCATATCGAGCTCATCATTTTATTGAGACGGCTCTACTGCGAGTCCAGAACGATGTTTTTCGCTCCATTGATGAGCATCAGGAAGCAGTTCTTATCTAACTCGACTTCAGCTCTGCATTCGATACGATCGACTATGCCATCTTACTTGATCGTCTGGAGCATCGGTCTGGTTTGACTGGGACGGCCCTGGAATGGTTCCGATCATACCTTTGTGATCGTTCCCAATCCGTGGTTATTGGTGATGCTAAATCCGATGTATATCTAATACCATGGGGCGTACCACAGGGCTCAGTATGCGGTGCTCCTATGTTCACTTTCTACACTGCCCCTCTCAGTGACATCATGACCACACATAATATCAACCATGTCATATACGCTGATGACACGCAGGTGTAGTTGATCTTCAAGCCGACTGACGCTGCTAGAGCCATTCACCGCCTCGAGGAGTGTGTGAGTGAGATCAAGGTATGGGCTGTCACTAATAAACTGAAGTTCAGTGACGAGAAAAAAACGAAATCCTTCATTTCAACTCTCGCTTCGTCAACAGTGTGAGCCTTCCGCCAGTAATGATCGGGGAGTCACTGGTCGATTTCTGCGATGAGGCACGCAACCTTGGTGTGATCTTTGACAGTGATCTACGCTTAAGGACCCATGTCAGTAACATATGTCGAGTGGGATGAGCATTCCTCTACAAGATTGGCAAGATTCGGAATTATCTTAACAAATCTGCTACAGAGAAACTACTGCATACATTAATCACCTCGAGAATTAATAGCTGCAACAACCTTCTCATTGGCCTCCCGACCAATGAGATACAGGTACTGCAACGTCTGCAAAATGCCGAAGCGAACATATAACCCCAATCCTACAATCACTTCATTGGCTCCCAGTGTCACAGCGAATCATCTACAAAACTCTCATCCTCACATTTAAAGCAGTGCACGGACTGGCACCATCCTACTTACAGGAGCTGGTACATCATTATCGGCCCACTCGCCAACTACGGTCTGCATCGCTCGTGATGTTGCAGGCACCCTCTCCACCTCCACGGACCTCCACGTACGGTGGCAGAGCATTCAGTGCTGCTGCTCCCTCTCTCTGGAACAATTTGCCATCATGTGTCAGGAACTCGATGACACTTGATTTGTTCAAGAGTCGTCTAAAGACTCATCCTTTTAAACGGTATTTTGCAGTGAATTAGTAGTATTATTGGTGTTTTCCATGTACAAAGGTTTTATCGTTGTATTTTATTGGCAAATACCTTTTTATTCCTGTTTTTATCTAGTATGTTTGCTTGAGTGTTGTAAATCGCTTTTTAAGTTTTAGATTGAAGGCCACCCATGCAGCTTTTTGAGTTGTTTTTGTTTTGTCTTAAGGTTCTATTGAAATTAGTTTTTTAACTTAAATAATACAGTTTGTGTGTTTATTCTTTGTTTAAGCGCCTTGAAGTGGATTTTCTGCGTTTGTCTGCGCTTTATAAATTTCTCTCTTATTATTATTATTATTATTATTAAATTGTGTTGTTCCCTACAAGAAAGTGGTTTGATCCACAGCAGTTTTGCCGCAAGCATGTTAAGTGCTTTACATTGAGTCCGTGTTGGGAAGCTTAGCGAGGGCCTTTGTTGCCAAAAAAGAAAGGAGTACGTGATTGAATGGCTTTTCCGTCTGACTACCATAATTCGTTTAGTTGAAACGCCGAGTCACGGAAAGTTGGGTTACGGCAGCATTTCATTGGCTCGTCTTTGTTATGACCCCTCTTAACCCGAATCACCGACAATTTGTGGGTTGTCTAAAACGAAAGAACGCTACTGGAACGGAAGGTTTTTTGTCAAGAAGTACAGTGACGGTGAAGTACGGATTGAAAGCCGCCTGTAAAAAGGGGAAACTTCATTGTTGGCCTTCGCACGGAATGTATTGTGCTTCGTTATACCTTTCGGTATTTTTTGACCATAAGCCGAATGGCCTTCGAGTCTCTGCGAAATGAGTAAATCATTGTGGAATTTTTTTCGAATTTAATTATTTCTGCACAACGTGGACAGCATTTTGAAGTTGGGCATACATGGTTACAACTCAAGTCAATGCATGAATCGGCAGGATTTTGTGTAAAAGTACACTGACAATAAACTTATGGATTCAAAGCCGCCATACTTCATTGACATGTAAAAAAAACAGATAAACCTCATTGTTGGCCTTCGCACGGAATGTATTGTGCTACGTTATACCTATCGGTATTTATAGAACATTAGCCGAATGGCCTTCGGGTCTCTGCAAGATGAATAAATCATACGTGTTTTTTTTTCGAATTTAATTATTTCTGCACATGGTGGACGCCATTTTGAAGTTGGGCCATACCTTTAAAGCGTAGTTTAACAGGGCGTCTTATTCATTGGGAGGATCTGCCAAATGTATCGTCAACATTTGTAATGTTGTCATTGGAAATCTATCTGCTAACGTCGTTTATGCGCACAGTTTCATCCTGTTGTGTATTTAAATGAAGTAGTTTATTTAAGTGGAAAATTGATCATCTTCAAGTTCTTTCCACAATAACTGTGTTAAACCAGAATGTTGCCCCAACTTTTCGTCTACCAGATCGCAAAATACCCAAAGAATACATCCGATCGGACGTGTAGTTCTGTTGGCCTTTGAAGATTGCACCTTTAGGGTCATGTCACGTGACACATAGACGCCTGAATATAAACGTTACTACCAATTTTACCTATAATTTATCACTGGCTACAATCGTACTTACTTTCAACTTCATCGGATTCACGTGGTGTCACGTGACCGATGATGACGTCATCGGCTTGAAACTAAAATGTCTTCTATAACATTTCCTTGACTGAAAGCATGTACACTTTGACCAAATTGGACATGCAGTTGCAGCGATATAATGTCATGATAGTATATGTTCACAAATTAATAGTAAATGGCGTGATGACGTCATCCGGACGTCATTTCATTTGATATCATTCTCTGCATCACTAGGATTAAACCACCAATTGAGGTAATGATCAAAAAATCAGAAAATCGCATTGGGACAGGCTTGCCTACAGTGTAATTGTATAGTACAACAAGATTGCTAAGTTAATAAATTCATGATTCTGTAGTTTTCCAATGGCCCGAATACCAACAACTGCCGTGTTGACGATGATCTGTAAAAGAAAGCAATGTGCATTGCCAAACATGGTTGCACTTAACGCATGAAAAGTGTTGCAAATAACAAATTAAAATCATCCAGAATTTATGAAATGACTCTCTTTTGCTCTCAATTCGGACTATTTGAACCTATTTTGCTTTCGAATTCGAGAAACTTAGGACTATTGAATGTTGTTTTCGTTTTGAACTACTGAACCTTCGGACAAATGAGCCTTCGGATTATGGAGCCTTCGGACTAACGAATCCGCGGACTATCGCATCAACGATCGGATTAACGAACCTTATTTCATTTTCGGACTAATGCAGCCCCGGTTATGGGCAATATGTGTTCGGACTATCGAACCTGCGGATCAGTAAACCTTCGGACTATAGGGCGGACCCCTATGGATCAATGTACACAATGAACCATGACGTCGATACTGAAGAGGTGCCAAAATTTCGTTGCGACGTCGTCACTTTAGACCCAACGTTTATCCCACGTTGTTTTACTGGCGTTGGATCGATATATAAACATTCAATCTAGAGGTTAAAGGAGATATACACGTGGATATTTCAGATGATGTATTAACATTGGTCAGGCGTACATTGCAAAACACTACGATGTACACCATTTGGACAACACCAGATGGTCCTACATAGATACCAAAGGTGTTAAATGAACACCATAGTTTTGGCAGAGAAGCCTCCTCAACAACGCCTACCTTATAATTATTCCTTGAGATGTCAGAAGTTTGATCAGGAATTCCATATAGAAGTCTTTGGACTTGAACTATATTGGCCTTCTTTTCCCCTGTAGTGTTGCTCCCGACTAAACAAGGTCCCATCGTTTGTGACACTGAACAGTGCAAGCAATCTGGTGCATTAAATAGTAAAGTTTATCTTTAATTATTATATTCCTTAAGATAGTTTTCAAATCCAGCATACGAAAGCGTAATAAATCCAAGGGGTTAGTGAGCAGGATTTATCCACCCACTTTTAACCATTGGGCATGGGCTCAGTAAGTTGGATCAGTCATTCCATATAGAAGTCTATGGACATAAAGTTTATTTGGCCTTCTTTTCCCCTTTAGTGTTGTTGCCGACTAAAACCGGTCCCAATCAACCTGGTGAGTGCTATAATAAAGTTAGCCTTTATGATTCTTTAAAATATTTGTCAAATCCTGCATTCAAAGGCGTAAACCTGGGGGCATGGCGAGTAGGATGTATTCCCCCATTTTTAATCATTTGGGATTGGCCTTTGAGTCGTAGCACTGAAAACGGAGGACAAATAGCACAAATGTTTGTTTTCATGCTACTTCGCTGCGCTCATTATACGCATGAAAAACATAGTGTGCACCATTTGGACGACACTAGATGGTCCTAGATACCAATGGTATGAACACCATAGTTTTTACAGCGTAGCCTCCTCAATACGGCCCACCGTATCATTTTTCCTTGAGGTGTCAGATGTTTGATTATGAATTCCATGTGCAAGTTTATGGACATAAACTATATTGGCCTTCTTTTCCCCTGTAGTGGTGCTCCCGACTAGACCAAGTCCCATCATTTGCGACACTGAACAGTGCAACCAATCTGGTGAGTGCAAAAGTGAAGTTAGGCTCAGTTATTATTAAAATAAAATATTTCTCAAATCCAGCTTACGAAGGGATGATTTCGGAGCGTGGTGAGCGGGATTTATCCCCCCATTTTTAACCATTGGGAATGAGCATTTGAGTCATAGCACTGAAAACGGAGAACCAACAGCACAAATGTTTGTTTTCATGCTACTTCACTCCGCTCATACGCATGAAAAACAGTTTGGTTTAATATGCCGACACAGCTAAATAATAAACACGAGGAACAAGTATATTCGGTACAAAATATAGAGAAACATTTATTATATTCAGACAGCATGGGATGTAGGCTTGCATGCACAATGATGCAAGCTGGAAAAAAAAACAACGTAAAATTAATTTGTGTACCTCGAAAAAGGCCTTGCAAGCTCCTTCACTCCCAGTTAATTTGTGTGTTCTCTTATGGAACTGGACTCCTATTAAGGCGTTGCAATGTCATTGAACCCTTAAGTCCTTAAATTTCTGAAAAACTGAAGCTGTATCAGACGCGCGTCCTCCTTCGATCAACATCATAGATATAGAATAAAAATACAACATAGTCTAGTCTATCAGCAATCTTAGGAAAGATCTAGGGAAACAGCGTGGTGTACGGCAGCGTTCAGCATGTGTGTATGAGCCTGAAGTGAGGAGCGGGTTTTTTTTTCAGACAAAGCTTAACTACCAAAATGGTTCTGTTGTTACCAAAGGATATGTAGGGATGCAACTGCATTTACGCAGCAGAAGAAATTTGGTCTTTGTGCTAAACCAAACTACATTCACGTAATGATGTCTTGATGCATTGTAAGCGCGCCAGTTTGTACATCATTTGGTATCACAAACGCTTCTTTTTTCCCAACGGGGAAAAGACAAGACGTACCTCCTAAATAACATAATTGATTAATTATTGGTTCCTAATTTGGTAATGATTAACTGACTATCTTTGTGAGTGACTGATTATACTGTCTTACATGACTGTGTGATTATTTGGGGGAATAATAGACTGGTTATTATTATTTCAGCCTCCAATATTCTGAGCAACATGGATAAGACCCAAGACCCGTGCCATAACTTCTTTGAGTACGCATGTGGAGGATGGAATAACCGGCAAGTGATCCCCAATGACAAACTAGAAGTTACCAGATTCTCGGAACTAGATGATGACTTGCAAGGAAAGCTGAAAGGTATGATATCTTTCAGTTTCTCAATACTTATTCCCCCCCCCCAAAAAAAGCCAGGTGTGCAAGCCAAAATTTCAGACTAGTCTCCTGAAATGAACATCTGCACTTTTCAATCCATTCTTAATTTACCCTTGACTATTTGACATATGCCTACATGTTTAAGTGATCACAATTTCTAATGAATGTTAATACCACAAAAGATGTAGATTGATTACAATCTATTAAATGCTGGTTTTAAAACTGTACCTTCCAAAAGCGAATAAGTATTATAATCATTGATACCAATCGCTTGTACAATAATACGCATGTGGTAAATAAACTACCGAAAAGGGCAACAAAAACCTAAACTCTGGTCTTTGTCAACAATAAATATTTGATGTCAGTTTCCTTTATTTTCCTCTTTTACCTGATGGATTTATTACGTGGACACAATGATATCTAAAAGACTTGACATGGGTCACGCCTATGTGGCGATCAGTTGATTTGAGTTATACGTACACCATGAGCAACGTCATGCGGCACCATTACCATTTGTGAAATAAAACAGCCTTGAAATTTCACCAATGTCGGCCTTTTTTGATATTTTGCTACAAGCATTTTCATTTTCTTAACCCAATCAGAACTGATTGAGCGAAAACCACTGCTAAACGAGCCGGAGTCCTTCGACAAAGTGAGGAAGTTCTACAATGCCTGCCTCGACCTAGGTATTGGATAAAGATATCACTGTCAATCGTTCATCGTGCATCATGCTATACATCATCATCAGCTTTTATGCATGTACAGGCAATGTCCCTTAAAAAAAATTAAAGGTTCAAAATTATTGGCGTTACATTTTTACATTTCCATTGCGCTCAAAATTTCGCCGTAAATTTTCCGCGTACCATGCCCACATGCCATACCTCATAAAGTTTGTCTCAAAGGGTTCATGTGCTCAATTTTTCTGATGAACACATTTTGTGCAACTTTCTACTCCTCTTCAATGTATGTAAACTAATGACATCCTTTTTCGGGGGTTAATTTTACGGAAACGTGTACTCTTTTTTGCCGTGCATTTTCTGGACAACTGAGGGTGCTGTTGCTGTGACGTCACTCCTGGAAGACACTGTTTAGTATATGAGGTTTTCTGTTCAAATTGTGTACCCAAACATGTGTTCATTGGGAACCTCAAATCTCAGTTTTGCTCATGAATAATGACATTTGCATCGGGTATGAAAACCAAAAGGTATCAAAATATCTTTAGGATATGGCAAAACAAAAATTGGAAATAAGGTTAAATGGGACACAAAGGTGCATTTCCTAGGATTGTAATAAAAAAATACAATGCATATCCCTTCAACCCGATCCGTTGTTCAAGTTGTATTGTTGGTTTTTTGTCACTCTTCAACAGATACCATCAACGGCCTAGGAGCCCGACCGCTCACAGACACATTGCAGTCCCTTGGCGGATGGCCAGTCCTTGGATCAAACCCCGGAGGCAGCTGGAGTCAGTATTCTTATAACTTTGAGAGTTTGTGGGCGACTCTTAGGTCCCAGTATAACATAGATGCGGTCATATCGACTGGAGTGCAAATCGATCTAGAAAACACCAGAAACTACATTCTCCAGGTGATAAACGAAATTCATTGTATGGACATAATGTTATATCACTTGAAGAAATTAACTATTTTGTTGGCAAATCAGCTTAAATGCCATACTTTAATTAACTAAAACAAGAGCTTCTTAAAACAACATCAAATCTGTCAAAAAAATATCATCTGAAGTAAAAAAGAAGAAAAAAAAGGCATTCTGAATAATTGGACAGTGTATCTCTTAAAGAAATGTTATAACAACTTTATTTAACCATTATCCTTCCAAAACCACATTCAAAATTTCTTGAATGTCATTTAAAATCTTTTAACCTCTTTAATTCTGGTTACATTTATTTAAAGGGAAAATACAACATTTGCAAACATCAACAAATAAAACTACCAAATCATTTTGAAATACCTTGCTGGACTGTTAGTGAATGACAGTGTAAAGCATCCTGTAAAATCATGGCACCTGGTATACTGTCATTTTGAAGAAAATTGGTATTTTTGTATCAATTTCCAATGCTGATCGGCCGATCCTGGCCCCAGTTGACTGATGTATTTTCCCTTTAATTGATCCTTCGTACTTTCTTACATTTAATGGGTAAGGTCAACGCCATGTGATAATGTCTTGCAGCACGAACTCATTATGACACATATTGAGATAATTAGGTATAAAAATCAGAGCAGTCAAGCATTGTATTAGAGTGGTCCAAGAAAGCACAATTTCCGTTCAGTTGATTCAGCAAAGTTAGCTCACTGAAGGTCTTTTCATGCTCTGATCACGTCAACGAATGGACCGGCGTCACATGAAAATCCGACTCCTATGAAAATCAGACCCCTATTTCCCTATTATTGGTTGATCCCTCGCACGTGACAGGTCACTCTCCCGAAACGATCCTCAAAATAGCATAGTTTCGGACTCACGCGTGCGTATTACTACCAATGAGTCCCCATTTCATGGAGTCAGATGTTCACGCTACACCGGATTTAACCCATTCATTGACCCTATACGATAGCACTGCAGCCCTCGTTACCCGTCTACAACCAGTCTTAGTCGGAAAATGGGAGTCAGTCAAACAGTGAATCAGTCAGTGAGATAGGTGCAAAGAAATACTTTATTCTGGCCCTCTGGGGTAATCATGTACGATAGAATTGCCGGCCCTCTTCACCAGACTTCAACCAGTCTTAAATACAATTAAGGAGTTAGTCAATCAGTGAGTCAGGCAAGGAGGTTTCAAGAGAATACTAAGCTGCCAACAGATTTTAATGGAAGAGTCATCCTATTTTGTAGACGTCATGAAAATTAAGAGTTTCTTCACTAATCTGACTATTTTGTCGTATCCATGATAGATCGATTTTCCAGAATTTACCGTGCCTCTTCAATTCCGTGCAAATAGACAGAAACGGCTCGCCTCTTTGGTAAGTCCAATCAGCTATTAGATCCGTTTTCAATTTATGTTACTTCCAATTTTGAAACACTGAATTTGGAAGGAGTTCGCTTGCACAACATTATGCACGAAATGTCTAAAGCGTTTGATAACCGTGTTACGATATTTGGATGCGCACAATGCATTGCAATAGTTGGAAGAACGTTTTGACGATCCACGGAAGAAAATATAATAAAGCAACACTACACTTTGAAATCTTGTATCTAAATAGAGTGCAGTTCATAGTATATTTCCAAAATTTGAAACTTATTCATCTAGTACGTAATTTTGGGCAAAACCCCCGTGAGAAGGCTTGCTGGAATACTCATATCTTACTGCTAAAACTTTTATGGGTGTCTCTAGTAAGAACTTAAGAACTTGTAATATAATTGTTAAGTGGTACATTCTACTTTTTTGGTTCCAGCGTGTGATTTGATGCATTAGACATCAAATTAAGTTCTCCTGTGTATTTCACTTTCAGAGTTCTCTAGTGATGTCGGGGTTTTCATTTTATTTTTGGTTTGATAGGTTCCCGAGTCTTTTTCTAAAGACTTTGGCCGACATTTGCTCCTGTTGGATGAACTTGAAGATGTAAGTTTATGAAACCTTTTCCATTTTTAATTTCCCAGTCTTGCTGTTGCATACCTTGATGGTCTTTCTGTCAATGTCAATCTGTCAATCTGCGAGTGTTAAAGGGAAAATACAACATGTGCAAACATCGAAAAATAAAACTACCGAGTTTTTACGAAAAACCTTACTTGTATGTTGAAAAATTACAGTCTTAAGCATCCTGTAAAATTATGGCACCTGGTGTGAAGTCATTTTCAAGAAATGGTATTTTTGTATACATTTCCAACAGTGGTCGGCCGACCACCGTTGGAAAAACCTAACTACTGCTCCAAATTTACCATTTGTTTCAGTCCAAATTGTGTTTGTTATTGGTTACATATTCATGAACGGGTGCAGGCCATGCTAGACTGGTTCCTTTACCTTACAATTGCTGGCATCTATGAATAATTAATCCATTTCATCTTTTGTGGAGTCAGGGAACCAGACTACTTGAAAATTTTTGTTTTTCTTGGTTTTTCCAGCATTTTCGGACACAATACTTCAAACAAGTCAGTGTAACAATATATATTATACTAACCCTTCAACTAGTTCATTTCTGAAAATTACAGCGAAAGCCAATGATGTACATTCCCTTTAATTGAGGCTTTTATGGCAATATTTTTTCCCTTTTGTTATATTATTATTTCTTTCTGGCAATAAAACCAATGATTCCTTAAATTTTCTCCAAGATGTCTTATATGCACTGTAACCCGAAAGCATGACAAAACCTGTAGAGAGGAGACAATAAGAAGAAATTACAGTTTTAGAGTTGGGAGGAAAACCCCTGAAGAATATTTGGGGGGGGGGATCCGTGGAATCGGGTAGGGACTGAAAACTCATCCGCAGGTGCTCCGGGCAGGAATCGAACCCAGGCCATAGCGGTGGAAGGCGAGGAAAGTACCCACTGACCCCTGACTTCAAGGAAGCTTGGCGGTGAATTTTTATTTAAAGAAATTCAGAGGTATAATACTTGAGCTAAACGGTTGCCTTTTGAGTTTCTGCTGGGCATGCCACTCTTTTCTAGGGTTCTCCCCTCAGCAATGGCTACCGTGCGGGCGGGCTATCACCTTCACCCATCTCCCGGCCTAATTTTCCCCGTGTTGTTATTCCCTCAGCTCGCTCACTTGGATCTTGGCTTTCGTCAATAACGATCTCCCCTATTTTTCATTTTTGAAAATAAATAGAAACGAGCAGCTTACCTGCAGTACATGATCGACATTGCTGTGGCTCTGGGCGGAGACCAAAGCGAGGTCGCTAGAGACATGAACGACGCGTTCGAGTTTGAGAAGACACTCGCACAGGTAGGAGATACAGCCCACAAGTGTTGCGTCAAACAATGCATGTCCACATAATTGCTGTCATCAAGGATTATACCCAAGCAATATCATATCAAATGCTCAACGAGCAATTACTCGAAATAAATTATAACCGAAGCTGTATTGATGCATTCTTCGGTATATGGACGTGAAACTCTCATTGCATTTTGACTATTAGAAAATCAAGAAATCGCACGTGAACAGTCAAACCAAGCCTTTAACAGAAATCACCACCATCATAGTAGTATATAATAAGGGAATCAATATGTGCTTGGCCGGTTTTTAACACGTACGTTGAAAACCGTCTAGGGGCCTGGACGCGGATAATGGCCACAGGCCAGTTTTAAGTATATCAGCCCTGTGCTTGTTTAATACCGGCCAAGTACATATGTATTACCTTTCATTAATACCTGTCGGTTAAGTCAAAACAAGTTTAAAACAAAATTATTTCCAACGAATTTGTTGAATAATTTTGCTTCATGTCTTGTTAAACACCCCTCTATAGTTATGTTTATCGTATGTGCCTGGCGTGAGTAGTAAAGAATCGCCCGATATGGAGATTAGCGCGTACGTGGCGCGTACTGCGTGATGTGATGCACACTGCAGCGGTGCAGGTGAAGTGTGAATTTAGGACTTTGATACGGACTCATTGGTAGTATTCGTAAGTGAAAATATTTAGGTTTACATGTTGGCGTTCCACCAATTAAAGAGTAAAGGGACCAGATTTCATAGAAGTCCAAATCGCATGTGACACCAGGAAAAAGGGTGTTTCAAAAATTGCCAGTCGGTGTTATATCAATCATTTAAAACCACCCAGGTGAAGGGCTCTCAACCTATGGCAATGGGTAAACTGTCAAGTATTTATGAATGACAGTGAAAACAAACGGGTTTGGGCAAAGAATATAACTCCGTACTGGTAAAAGCATAGGCCACTGTTTCTGTTGCAGTTAATTGTGTTGTTTCTTTTCAATCTTGTCCTGGAAAATAACAAAGTGTGTTAAACTCTCAACAGTACGCCGAGGACGCCATTAGCGACGACTTTGATCAACCTGCAACTCATGCTCTGAGCAGTCTTCAAATTATCTACAGTGAGGTATACAACTGACAATACTACGTAATATAAACAAAAGTTGTACTACATGTTTGTTGTTTTGTTCATGGTCGAGAAAAAAGTCGCAAAGAAGTCATCAAGCTAATCAGAAGTTAATCCAAAGTCATGCAGTCTACAGTCGACCCACAACGTAACGAAATATGTGTTTAAAAAACACATTGTTGTCATTCTTGTTACCTCGTGATCACTTCCAAGATTGACTCTTGATTGAGTCGATTAGAACTCTTTTGAGTATGAAAAGATATGTTCGTAGGTAGAACCAGATTCCATCGGCTGCTTTTCTGCATTTGGCTTTGGCCATCCCATTCGGTAGACCGTTAAATATATGTTGAGTAGCTTGATTACTGGAAGACGCTTTCACCCAAAAAATGGCTCATGTAAACTATTATGGCCTTTGAAAGATGGCTTTATCATACATGTAATCGGAGCCGCGTCACGTTCATACATAGACCCCTAGATTTAATTTGTGCCGTATTTCCATTTAGCAAAGTACAAGGTCATGTGACTTGACGTCTCATTTCATTTCTACGTTTCAGGTCAACTGGGCAAATCTGTTTCGCTTTCTTATGCCATCAAGCGTGAATCCACCTGTTTCAAGTCACGAAAATATTTTAGTCATATCACCATCTTACCTTAGGAGTGTTGCTGGATTGTTGAGGACGAAGGGACACAGGTAAATTGAATAACGATATGGTCTTCATAAATATGATATTGCATAACGCTGAAACACGTGTCATTTGACACATTTGTTTTAATGTACTGAACAGCTCCAAATATGCACATTAATGCTTATGCATCAGCAGGTTTGAAATCCCTTAAACCGATTCGCGAATGTCATGCATTTTATTCAATGAGGTTTGAGACATTTTGAACCCTTATTGACACTGTGTCGTAAATCAACAATGTGTCGCACCCTATAGGTCATAATTTAACACAGCAAGATTTTCAGTTAACACAATCCATAGATCCTTTATGTTTTCTTATGTCTTTCTTGGTCATTTAATACCAAATATAAGTACTTTTGAATTACAGCATGACTTTGGGGTTAAGGAGTCCTTTTCATTACTGTAAAATTCTTAATTTTACTATAGTTTTTCCCGGCCAATTTCACCAAGTATTCATTCAATTTAACGCCTGGCTCATTCGTTTTAGATTGAAAATGAAAGATCACGCAGATCGGCATTCGACAATCAAAAAGGATCATTCAATTTCACTATCCGAGCATTCTATCGCCTTTCAGCTTCACTCGTCCCTATCAAAGATGCATTCATATTAAAAGTATCGCGTTGTTCATTCAATTGCGTCTAACCCAGCAGTAAGGAGCTGATCGGGCATTCGTTTTCATTAATGGGCAAACATATTTCACATATTGTCAAACATCTTTTAAGACTTCATACGTGTCCGTATTCCTTAGCGTAAATCATAATTTGATGTCTTCAATCCGTACATGCCTTTCTTTCTTAATTCAAGGGTATGTGCAAAGAATTTTTCTCAGAAATTCTTTTTGTTGATGCCATTTTTAGGAAGAAATTGTTCAGTTTAGGGGGTTTTCTTTGAATTTGTCATCCAAAATATGCTAACTGAAAACATTTGTGGGAAAGGGTAGCTCTTTGGCTTACTGCCAACTACTGAAACTTCAAAGAATCACCAAAAAAACAAATTTATCCAAAATTCTCGAAATTGTTTGTGCTGAAATAGCCATTTAACAGCAATTATGCCCAGAATGCCATCACAGGTTTTCTAATGAATATGAATCTTTGCATTAGCATAAAACGGAAAGGTTTTCTAATGAATATGAATCTTTGCATCAGCATAAAACGGAAAAGGCCCCAAAACACCCTTCAAAATGGAAAAATAAATCTTGCAAATAAAATTAAATGTCACACAAAGATGTATTTTTAAGGTTTGCATTAAAAACTTACTTTGCATGGGTTCTTTTAATACGGTAAGTGTTCGATCAGACCTACGCAAGAAAAAATAACAAAAATAAAGCAAGAGAAGTGTTCCCGATTGTACAAACATTGCCAAATATACGTGTCCCGATGAGCAAGTAAAACAGATCAACAGTGAAAAAAATTTATAATAGTCCCTTTAAATAATTTTTTTCGTTACATCTTGTTTCTCTCATATCAGTTTAACTTGTAACACGGTAAATCTTAAAGTCATCAAGTTTTTTTGAACCTCGGAGGAAAATAGGAAAATATATCGATTAGAACATCTTACTTGTTCAAAAGACCAAACGATGAAAGCGCTTGTCCATAAACGAATAAGAAACGAAAATCATGGTTATACGTTATAAGCACAAAGATGTTCGCCAATTTGAATGCGTCAACCGTCAAAAGGTTGTAAAGACTTAATTCAAAACTGCTATAAATTAAGTCTTGAATGTACAAAAACGAAATAAAAACATTCAGAGCAAAATCTTGGCTGCCTGAAAATTAAATTAAATGAACCCATAATGAACACACACAAAACACAATTCGACCACCATGTGCAAATCTCACGCCAACCCACCCTCTCCCCCGGACTTTTACAAGAAAACGAACATGCAGGAATTTCTTAAAAGATACTTGAAAAAATGTCGAATATCTTTGCCCATTAATGAAAATGAATGCCCGATCAACCCCTTACTGCTGGTTCGGACGAAATCGAATGAACAATACGATACTTTTAATTTGAATGCATCTTTTACAGGGACGAGTGAAGCTAAAAGATGATAGAATGTTCGGATAGTAAAATTAAATGATTCTCTTTGGTTGTCTAATAACGATCTGCGTGATCTTTGAATTTCAATCTAAACTGAAAGAGCCAGGCGTTAAATTGAATGACAACTTTGTGAAATTGACCGGGAAAACCTATATTTTAGTTTACCTTTATCCATCATTCACTTTAGTCTAGAACTAAATGCAACTCGATTAATTAACATCAATCTTTTAATTTTTTCCTCTATACTTTGCTACTTGTTATAAATCTACACCTTGTTAACTGCTTCTCCTACCCCCGGGTAATGCTGACTGTAACAACTTGTTTTCGTGAGTGGACGGTGGGGCGGCGGCGGTTAAAATTTGATTCTGTCTAGAACGACATGGCTGCTGTGCTTTTTCCATTGTACTTATGATTTGCATTTCCCTGGATAACCTTGTACTGAATGGGATTCGGCTTTCTGTTTTGTTCCCTGTAATTATATTTATATGTGCCAGGAACAGTTCAAAACTCTTGTTAGTTGTGATGCACTAAATAGAATGACCAGTCATCCATAACTATAATTAAGTGTTACTTAATTATTTATAAGTTAAAGCTCGGGATGAGTTTAGGGCATTAACCAATTATTTGTGTAGTATTTAAATTGTTATGGCTAAAAGCCTACGTCGTAAGCCAGGGTTTGGCCACTTGGTTTTCACCTCTTATAATATAAATCTTCTGATTTCCATCCGTTCCACAAAGCAGGACAAGTATTCTGTACAGCATTGACTACTGACAGACAACCATCCTAGTGTCATCTTTGTCTCTGAATGACTGACAGTATAACGCCAATGAATGAGCTAATTTCAGCCTATTGTGAAGAACAGATGCATGACAAGACTTCCCAGTAGCAGCCATTCTGAATCAATTGAAAAATATATGTACGCGCTGTGGGAACTGCTTTGTTATGTGCTTCAGTGGCGTATCCAGTGGGGGAGGGTTCCCCCGGCGGATGTTTTTGACCTTTTTTGTTTATAGAGTTCTTTTGACATCAATCCCACCAAAGAAAACCCGCTCAACAACCATTACAATGCGCCGTGAAATTGTCCATATAATAATATAGTATACATAATAATGGTAAGTTTTGAATAGCGCCTCCATTTGGAAGATGGGTACCAGCCCAGCCCCGCTTTTTGATTCTACGGAGGGCAAGTGCCCGGAGAAAAAACATGTCTACATTTCGGCGCGGATGTGCGGTTGCCCCCCCCCCCCCCGACATCAACAGCTGGATACGCTGCTGATGGGCTTGCCATGTCTTGTCTACAAATAAGTTATTACTGGAAGTACACTTTAATTAAAACTGTATATATTTCTTGTGTATAACTCAGAGTGGTAGCCAACTATATGATCTGGCGACTTGTGAACAAGATGGTGCCCTATCTTGGTGAGGAGTATGTGGCCATCCACCAGAAATACCAGAAGGCTATTCTCGGGATCTCTGCAGCTCCAGATCGATGGAAGCTCTGTACTGACCAGGTTAACACCGTGCTACCATTTGCTACTGGGAGGATGTACGTGGACGAGTACTTCTCTACAGACACCAAGACGAAGGTAGGGCCTGCAGTGAACACATGCAGCAACAACGACAACAAAATCACCAGCAACAACATTAACGATAGGCCGGGACATCATAACACCAAATGACATAATACACCCAAGCCCGCATGCACCACCTCTCTACATCATACCATGGAAAGTAGAAACATAATCAACTACATCCATCAGAACAGGCAAAGACATTCAGCATATAAAGCGGTAGTAAAAACATATTATCGAAACCAATAACAGTGTTCAGCAGCGGAAGCAACAACAACATTTATCGGCACTGTTACAACAACATTGAGCAACGCAATTAGTAACAACATTCAGCAGCGGTAGCAATAACACAATTCAGCATCATCCTCGCTAGCCAGGGTATAGTCTTATACGTACGTCGTATGACAATCTACCGAACCGACTCCACGTGTTTGTTATTTTCATGTATTCTGCGAAGAAACGCTCAACACTTCGTTCGTATACGTACACAACGGTCTCCATATTTTGTGTTGCCTAAAAATTGCACCATCGGCTCATGTAATTGTGCCCCGTAACCCAGCTCCAGAAAAATGACCTTAAAGATCAAGAATCATGAAGTTTCACAATGTCTACGCATGCAACGATTGTCAAAACAGACATAAGTGGACTTAGTTTGCCAGGGTAGTCCCACATTAAGAGTAAGAGTATCATGTACAACGAGGATGTTATGCAGCGGAAGCAGTACGGCTTGATTCAACAGGAGCAGTGGTAGACGCAGCAAAGCGAAACGGAAAGAAAATAACACAACAGACAAGGCCAATCTATTAGCAAAATTCTGGAAGCTAATACGGTTATATAATTTCTTACGACACTTTTTAATGGTTTCTTTGTTTTATTTTGTGTTTTAGACAGAGGAGATGGTTGGTCAACTGCGCAGAGCACTGAGAGCCATGTTTGGGACAGTCCGTTGGTTGTCGTACAGCGACAGGACTAAAGCCCGTCAGAAGGTGTGTGTTGCATATCCTCTCTCTGTTGCCAAGGGATCAAACTATGAGACTACCGCTTCTAAAAACTTTTATTTGCAACCTTCATCACTTAGAGTTTCCGGCACACTAGAATATAAAATAAAAGTCATTTAAGCTGGGGTTAATGAGATGGGAAAACTCCATGGAGACTGTTTAAACAAATCGCGACAAATGAGTTTTGAAAAAAAGATGTAAATTACAGCGGACAAATTGCAGGTATAAGTAAATAATAATTCACTCTATCAACTTTATAACTCATTCTGCCTGCAAAACTTTAGTTCTTTAGAAAACGAAATGTACCTATAACTGCTGGCAATGGAAAAGTAGTCAATTGAAGGAACCTGGGCTGCCAGTAAGTTCAGACAATGGGGTATATTAATAAGAATACCCGGAACACATAGACTGCATGTGCTTGTATTTTGCTGTTGTATTTTATAATTTGTTTGTTTTACTTGTTTGTATGTGATTATTCCTCGCTCCAGCTTGATGCGATGGGAGTCAGCGTTGGCTACCCAGATTGGCTGAAAGTGAATTACTTACTAGATGCTAAATCTCTTGATGTATGTATAGTGTGTGTATTCACACTTATTGATACTTATGCTGTGTTTATTTAATCGGCCATATTGGCAGGTTTATCATAATTAAACTTTGGTTCAGCTTAAATTAAAACGAAAGAATATTTTGTTTATAGTTATTGATTTCAATGGCAAGGTTTGCTATAACCATTCCCATCAATGCCAACAATGATTTTCCAACTGAAATAACACAGAATAAATTTATCCTTCGCGTTTGTTATGGTGTAAATCGAGAACACACACGGGCAACATCATCGGTGAATCGAGGACGGGAACCAAATCGAGGACGACCTCGATTAGAAAACGTGTACAAAACGTGTACAATGAGAGCTGCGGCGAAAATTTTAGTACAAAAAAGGGAAAAGGGAAGAGGATCAAAAGAAAATCGATTCACACCATAAACAAACGTGTCTGTTCGGGCAGACGTACAATGCTCGCTACACGTAACTGAAGTTCTGTTAAAAAAAAAATTAAAAAGTGGACACAACAACATTTTCAACCTTCCCTTTTTTCGCAGTTGCTCGTCACAGCAAACTCATACTTCACCAATGTTGTCAACTACAACAGGCGGGTTGCACAGACTCAACTGCGCCGACTGCGACTTCCCGTTGATAAGTCTTTGTACGTATTGCAAAGAAATTAAACACAATATAAGTGCATCAACGAATAATCCCTTGCAGACTCACAAATTCTATGGGGTAGAAATCACATTTTTGTCACGAGTGACAATATTTTACTTTTTATGATGTCAATACATAGTACATTAATTACATTAATATGTACTTAGGGTTATAGTAATGACATCAAAGTTACAAATGCATAGGACAGGACCGACAATTATGTAACGTAACAGGCACATCAGGAAGCTATTTTCTTTCAGTTTACCATAAGCATCAACCACTGGTATATCTGAAAATCCACCACTGAAAATGTCTGGCAGTGGCCATTCATGATACCTGGGACTAGGCCCAACATTTTCCAGTAGGTTTCATTGGGTTAACTCACCAGCTGATCTAGCTCAATTTTGGGGCCCCTTTCTCATGGCCCTCCTGACCACACCCACTACAGTGTGCCCGGCAGACTTCCATTACTTTACATTGGTATGCATGTGGAACATTGCTGCATACATGAAAATTGGTTAACTTTTCAGCTAGGCTGACCCCCCCCCCCCGGCTCCTGCTCTACTAGGCTTTAATACTGTTGGTATTGTCTGACTTTTCGACCTACCTTTTTAAGTTTGTCTAGCCACTAATCACGCGCTTTGGAAATAGGCTCTTTAAATAGGCTGCTTACTCGGGTTTCTTTTGTTAGTTACGCGGGAAGGGTTTTTGCCAGACGCCCGGGGCGGGTTAAAATGTTATACATTGTATACAAATTGTTCACGCTGTTGTATGTTGTCTAGCCAGGTGGGCGGATAAGAGATTGACTTCAGTGAGTAAGCATCGAAAGAAGTTGCCGTTGCTGGTGGAGTTTCATTAATCAGTGTGCTTCATATTGCACGTATTGAGTGCGTTTGTTTTCTGTGTGCATACGAGGCGTTCGGCGATGAAACAAACAAGAACATGAAGTGCAACGAACAAGGAAATGAAATACACTATAATAAACTATAAACTAATGCACATTGGCACAGAATACAAGGCTTGAAAGTTTGTCTGTGGACGTAACGCAAACGATTTCAAGGATGCTCGTGTTTGTGGATATTTGCGTTCAGCCTATACCAGTACTATCTATTGTGATTTGTATCCAACTTTACATGGTTATTACAGGTGGGACGATAGCGGACCTGCTGTGATCAATGCGTACTACAGCCTTTTTGACAATGGAATAGGTACGTTGCCTAAACATTACTTTTGCAAGCAATGCGAAATGTCCATACATGTTGACACCTGTTGCAATCATATATGTTAATCTAATAAGCTGTTTTCTTCTCTTTTTTTCCCCTTAGTAATACCGGCTGGTATCCTCCAACCACCATTTTATCATGCCAACATGCCGTGGTATGTATTTCTACAAAATAAAGAAAAAAAAGAGCAGCCCTTTCATTCCGAATTTTAAGGGACTCAATTCTTTCCCAAGAGGGATACAGCTCTACGCGATAATGATATTTAGGTTACATTTTTTTTTTTACAGTTTTACGTATAGGCCATCTTTATTATGTCATCATCGGAACACAAATTTCAGATATTAGTATGACAAAAGTAACGGGAAATTTTCAACAAAAAGGCAGTTAAATGGCCAATGTTTAAAACTGGCAGTGGCCATCGTCTTTAAATTCTATTGTCCCTCTTATTAAATATTTTATTTAAGTTTACTTCACAAGGAAACATATTTTATATGTTATTGTATATAAATTTGTGTCCGCTCTCGATACAGGTACTCGAACTTTGGTGGCGTAGGTGTAGTGCTGGGGCACGAGATAACACATGGTTTTGACAGCACTGGTATGGTCAAAAGTACTTCGAGTAGAGTTGGATTTCATTCGCAGTAGGGACTTGTATTTTCTAGTGCCAGCAAGCACCATGGCCCGTTTGGCAATGCTCCTGATTGTATGAGACTGCAGCAAAGACTCGAGAATAATGAAATAATTATAATAGGCACGCTTGCCTCTTGCCTTTTGGCAAGGCCATCGGATAGGCGTTTAAATAATACGCCAAATGACAAATCGAAGAGGCATTTTGCTCTTAGTCAAAAATTCCTATATAATTGCTTTAGAGAATATAAATTTTTGTTACGTTATTAAATGATGTAATAAAAAGTTCTACGCACTCCGTTCTACGCAGCAGATGTAACAGGGTTTTTTTTCTCACAGGGAGACTCGTTGACCAACACGGTAACATCGAGAACTGGTGGAGTTCGGGTTCTATCTCTGGGTTTATAAACGCAGCAAGGTGTTTGGTGAATCAGTACTCTGGCTTTGTCGTGCCTGAGAACGGCAAACATGTAAGTTATCTGCACACGATTGTTTTTAGAAAAATGATCAAGGAATATAGGCATCGCTTTGTAGTTGTTTGGTTCTCATTTCGACCCTATTTTGTGCTCCCGACCAAAGAAAAAAAATATATTTGTTACTGCAGCCAATCCTGAATGGATCCAAAACTAAAAACAAAAAGTGAAAAATAACAAATCAATTTACGCAATCAGACTCTGTGTAATTTGTAAAAAAAATCCCAGTTTGTACAAAACACGGCAAATAGGCCTAGCAACCGCGGCAATTCCAGTGAAGGCGAGGGTGTTGCCGCTCAAATTCCATTGGTCTTTGGTTTACTTTTACCGTGAATATGCCATGGCTGCCACTACAGCCTGAACGTACATGCAGTGAGCCGCATGGTGCAGAAAATCAACAATATCTTGCCGACGATGGCTTTTTGGTTCAATGACATCAACTCTTTATAAACTCATTACAATAAACAAAACAAAAAACAGTCATAGGGCAAAATTCAATTTAGCCATCTAAACGGATGCAAATGCTTTTTTTTTACTTCAGATTTTTATTTTTGGCAGACCAAGTTTGCAAGGGATTCAAGTAGCATCTGAACGTGCTTTTAGATTAACACTGGTTTTGCTATTTCATTTATTGAATGCATCCGTTCAACCTGATCGTTCGATCACCAGCAAACCTAAAAAACAACACCTAAAAAGCGCAGTTACGAAATATATCGAGTCTAAATCATTATTATCAGGTTGACGGTCAGTTGACAGAAGCTGAGAACATCGCTGATAATGGCGGTCTGAGAGAGGCTTACAAGGTGAGTACACTATAGCACACACTACAATTCAGTTTGAGCATATATCTGGTAATAAGTCGTTGTACTAATGACTGGACTTGTACCGCCACACTCTAAAAGGTCCGGGTCAGATTCGACCCAAAACCGGGACATTTTTCCGAGTCGCCTTTGTGGGACAGTTGACCCGGAAAAGTGTCATTTTGACACCAGTGGCGTCACCAGACTTTTCAGTCTGGGGGGCACGGGGGCACCAGCATTTGATGGGGGGGGGGCACTGTCGGATCGCCGTCCTGGGGGAGGGGTCTAGGGAGGGGAGGGGGCACCCTTTGGAAAATTTTCGCATACGGAGGATGGGCTAGATGCAAAATGGTGCCACATTTGATGCTAAATTCGATCTGAAGATATCTCCAGAAATTGCTATTTTTGAGGTAATGATTTTAACAACGTTCGTCACATTCCTCTTCCACCCAGGCTTACAAGACTAACAGGCCCAGTGTCCAGGAACACCTTCCTGGATTGGAGGATCTCACGAACGATCAATTGTTCTTCTTGTCCTACTCACAGGTACGTCAGGCAAAAAAGAACAAAATAATTTCACAGGGTATTTTGTATTGTCCAAATTTTCACTGTTCTGTATCTGCGTTTTTTGCCAAATTGTTCCAACATGCCTTTGTATTTAGGTGTGGTGCAGTGTTATGACGCGTGAAGGGGCAGACTTGATGGTCAAATACGGAGTGCACAGCCCTGGCCGTTTCAGGTTAGTCATTCCCTTAGAAAAAAAATATATTCAATACTATTCCATCATTTAATTAAATACCAAGGTTTATTTCTCCGTCGAGTTTTCATATCAGAAGTTCAAATCTGAGCGAGCACATGGATAACATAGAAAACTTCTTGTTTGCAGAGTCATTGGTCCGTTGCAGAACAACGAGAACTTCCATAGTGCCTTCGGCTGTCAGTGGGGGAACTACATGTACAAAAGTCAGCATAGCACATGCAAAGTGTGGTACTAACTGCTAGAACGATAACTTTTTTCAAAATCTCAAAATAGCACCAGTCGGAAACCTTTAGAAAAGCATTTAGGTAACCTTAGAAAAAAGGTCTGCGCGCGCATCGCAGATGTAAGATGATGACTCAAAACCGCCAAACTCACTGGTTTGACTTGAATTCTGCTGCTGCACAATTTGAACGTGTTTTAGATGGGGTTACGGTCGAGTATAAGCTTTATGTGGCCTCTCTGGGCTCCCATATATTTTGCACTTAATTTAGTGGGGCACCTTTTGCAGACTGTGTTGTAATTTTGTAATTGTGCGTCTGAAAGCCAGACTAAGGGAGCGACGGTCGTGTATCTGGAACCTGTAAACGCTTTGTAACTAGCGCAATGTGTAAGGGAGCAGACTAATGACCAGCCTTCAGTACATGCACGATGTCGATGTCGCTGTATGATCTGACGTTACCGTTTTCTCTGATTTTTCTCTTGACTATCCAAATTTCCCAAAGAATGTTCGGGTCGGTCGAGATCGGAAGTGGCTGCAGAATTCTCAAGCCTTATGGCCTTACAGTGGTAACCTCAAGCTCCACCATGAAGGATATTTTCGAGGGTTTTAAGGGGATCGAAGTGTCATCTGCAACATCAGCCGATATTTGAAGAAAGAAAAAAATAAGGGGAAAAAACCGCGTCACCGCACCACTTTTGGGGCTAGCTCCATACCAGAAACCGGAGACTTTGGGGGCGGGGGCCTAAGCTACAGTGTTCTTTGAAAACACATTTCTATTTCGCAGCAATTTAAAGTATCAAAGTGAGTATCACGGACTTCGTAGCAAGGAAAACAAGCTTCAATATTGATTTATGCAGCTTGTATTATGATGTGATACTCATTACTTATACGAATCCATGTTGTAATCATTAATGAAGTTGGCAAGAAAAAAAATGCAGTTGACAGTCATATGAACAACAAACGGCTCTTTTTACTCAGATTATGAATACGTTATTTTACTCAGTCACTTATAATAAATATTTTACCCAGTCACTTAAACTAATAATGTTAACATTAAAATATAAACCAGAATTAGAGGGCTCACCTTAAAAGTTGCTAGTTGCTAAAAAGTAAAATGTATTGTAGTTTTGATTATTGTAGTTTAATTCTGGATATGCCATTTGTTTTTACATTTTTTAACTCTTTATTAACAAGTACTTATAAGCAAACAGTTTATTTACATTTTCATCTTTTTCGATTTATACTAGAAAAGTGAATACGTTATCATGAAAAGTATACATCCTGAGAAAATACAATTTTGTACTAGGTTTTGAAGTGAATAGATATTGAAAGTATGCCATTTTTTTGAGTTTCCGGAATCCTCCGCAACCCTTCTATTGACATTTTACACGAGGTTGGCCTTTCTCTTGCTATAATTTTGGACAAAATGATACCGCAATCATCCCAAGAAACATTCATGTTGGAATTTCGTATTGGCATTCCACAAATACAAGTCATGAGAAATCAGTTGGAGATGTATAAAAACGAATTTTACTTACGACCTTTCACACACGTTTCAAGGTCTCCGTGTTTGGTCAAGTTTTCACATCGCAATATACTTGCGTGAGAACGAAAATGATAACGACGCGAAGATTTACCTACCTACATTCGATGAATTCTCTTTTAGTCGGACTTGCTTGAATACAGTTGTTATCAAGGTCATTTTAGATTTGTTTGTTAATGAGAATTAGCCTTGAAGGTTGTTTTTATGACCGCAACCAAATTAATTCATAAATGTTCATCTTTGTACGAGTGCGCCGAGTGTCACTAGTCCACATGTATTTTTGTGCAAGATATTTCTTCTTCACGTCTTCAGTTTTCAAAAATTGAGATGCTAGTAACAATTTTACAAAGTCCTTTTCCGAGGGTGATTTTCTTAAATCAATGTACCAAAAATCACTGTGATTATAGCAGCTCTTTCAAGGTCAAAAGATCATTTGCTGCTGGTGCACTTAATTTTTCGTTTGAACATAAATTGCTCGTTTGAGGTGCTCAACATCTTAATTGCGGTGCATAACCAGCTTAGTTCAACTTAACATTATGAGGAAGCAAATAATGTGCACTTTTTGGGGGTGGATGTCGCGTAGATTGGTGCCCGCGGATGCACTTTCTGAAATCAAGAACAATGATTGGTTTCTTTAGATCGAATCAAATTCTTGGGATAAACTTTCACAGTGTATTTGGAAGCAGCCCTATAACTATTTTACATGACAAGTGAAATATTTGAAACGCTTGACAAATTGTTTTTTAAATGTCAACGTATAAAAACTTTTGAAAGTGACTAAATGCAAAACAATTAAAATGTTTTAGAGCGTTAGTTGATTAATGAAGAACATATATTCTTCATTGTAATAAATCTTTAGTATATTTTTATAATTGTATCAGTACATCATAATCAAATATCGTGTCGTTGCTTTCTTTAAATAAAATAGTCAAGCAAAAAATGTGCTATGCAGTTGGCCAAGGCAACTTTTCTTTCTTTAAATGAGTTCACACTGAAAGGGTATATAGGGGACGGGCTACCTGAACATGTACCTGTTTTCCCTATACTGACCACGGGACCAGAAACACGGCGCACGGAGTCCATACCTGACAAGAAGTGGCAAAACAACGGGGAGGTGGATTTGCAGAATGAGGAAAAGGCGATCGACCATTGAATAAACTTGCATTTTTGTGTGACCTTAAGGTAATCTCTTTTGAAGTTGAAGACAGCGAATCGCATTGTTTCTGGCACGAGAAATCCCTCAAGATTTGGCTTGGAGACTGTCTACATTCTTCCCACATGATAGTCAAAATACTCCGGTCAAGGATGAACAAGTCCATTGTTTCGGTCCAATGCGGAATCTGGATTTTATTCTCCTAATGAATCCCGTGGCGATCACTTTAGCTACAGCGGTCAAGTTGGCACGCATTAGCTTGTATGAGGTATGCCCATGCAGGTATTCTCGGACTTTTTCTGGTCCGAGTGCAGTGGCGGATCGGAGGGGGAGGGGGTTGCCAGCGGAGGGGGTTTTGCTAACCCCCCCCCCCCCCTCCCCCCGCCACCACCACCACAACCACCACCCATCCCCCCCACCTTCAGTCTCTGACTAATGTTACGCTCGTAAAATGAGGCCAAAATACTGTTGCGGATATACCAAATTACCCTGGACGATTTGTTCCCCGGTGGTAACCCAGCGCATGTGTGGTACCTCCTTCAAGAGACCCGAGACCGGTGGAGTAGGCCCATTGGGCGGAAATGTACCGCCTAATGCACAGGGCTAATGACTGAACCCTCAGTAAACCTCCTCGGGGACAGACAGGACACAAGACAAGAGTAAATGGGACAAGAAAATATTGATGATGGGACCTCCTTAAATTTTCACTCGATCATTGCTGCTTGAACCTCCCAGTTATCATCGATTAATTAAATTGCACCCTCAGTAATTAACTGATTTCCATAATTATAAATAAATAAATAAAAGAATAAGTGCCTCTGATCCACCTAGCGCTAGCTGTACTGCCTGCCTGCGATTGACGCGCCTCCTAGTGTGGGGGAGGTCGGTGGCCGTCGGGGTCCTCGAAGTGGTGGGTTGGATTCACGGTGGGCGATGTGTACTCCGGGGGTTGATGAGAAGAGAGCACGCAGGTTCGGGGGTCGGAGAGTAGGTGTAATGAGTCAATGTCCACACCATGCTGTGCTTCTGATGGTTTATTTGTCTGGGGTCCAAGACCCGGCCTGTGAAAATTGGGCAGGCACTCATTAGTTCCATAATACAACCATATAGTTCCATAATACATGCACATGTAATTTAAAAGGAGCCATAATGCTGACAAGATTTCCGAAGATAAACTAAATAAACATGATCCAGTACAAACTAAAATTCAACCTACAAATGTATTGCCGTAGGCACAGTGTCTATATTGGGCATCAAGGAAGAAATACACATATCCAGGCAAACCCCGGCCGCTGGCTGACCAAAATTTACACACACACTAACATACATCACATGCACTCAAATATGTCCCTAAATGCACGATACAACCCATGACCTACAGAAACATCCTAGTTTGACAAAAAGAAAACTAAGTTGACAACCCTCATTACCAATAATCCATTTCCATTTGAACTTGCAACTGTCATTAAGATATTATAGAACTGTCTTCACTCCGCAATTTATCCTTCACTCGTGCACGCTAACTGCACGTGATCATGCTACACGTATGGATGTTATCGAAACAAAACGTGGGCCATACTAATCAGTGCGTACCTCGCCATAGTACCGTCTAAATCAGCCCACAAATATCACTTTTGAAAACTCTTGATCTGTTCCTTTCTACCATTAAACTAGTTTATAATCATAAGCGGATAAATTAAGGGAAGTAAGCATTTACAACTATTTCATTAAGTGGTGAAATAAAGCAATGTAAATCACAACAAAAATTTGGAACCCGTTACCTGTGAAAATTGGGCAGGCACTGCCGTGCAGCCCGCGTGGTCCAGAGGGGTATAAAATAGAACATACAGTACATGTCTATCAAACAGTTCGAGCAAGTAAGATGGGCTTGGGTCTACGACAATCGGAATGTAGCACAGCAAAATTAGAAAAACAATGAGTAATATCAATAATAGAAAACCTTAGTTGACATGTACAAATTTGAGACCATCTTAAGTCCGTCTGTTGTGCATGGCCGCATGACCTCCAGTAATTGGTTTGATTAACTCCAGCAGAGACGGCAGTACAGTAATAAAAGTGAGTACAATGTGTACATTTTTGTAAACAGGAATAACGGGCAAGGATCAAAAAGGTTACAATACATGGAAAATCATGAAATTGACAATCTCTAAATTTGGTTACGTTGGACCTCCCCACACTAGTTTGGATCCTCCCGTTGTAGCCTCGAGGCTACGTGTGTCTCCCCCTGAGCTCAGTCAGCACTCCGCACGTCCTTTCCCGACGATCTCTGGACTCCCACTGCCGCTCGCGCGCTGAATGTGTGCAACTCATGGTGCAACTAGTTCTGTAGCGCTCTAGCACCCTCTATACTTAGACACTGATTGCTTGCTCGCGCCTGCTCGCACTAAAAGCATATCTCACTCATTTGAATTACGATAGTATTAAATTGATTGTTAAAGTTTCTCAACTTATACGCAACTTAATGCAGGAGAAAGCATCGTAGATTTCAAACCTTCCGGGGGGGGGCATGCCCCCGGACCCCTAGCAAGGCGTGGCTTTGGCACGCCTTCACTCAGCCCCCTTTCATATCAACTCCCCTTTCATATCAACCCCTCCCCTCCAGCATCCCCCTCCATCCCCCCTCCCCTCCCTCCGTTTCCCGCTGAAAACTAGATCCGTTCGCAATACTGGATTTGATTCTACATGTATTTGTTGATAGCGCCCCCTATACGCAGCCGAGAGTTGACCGCCCTTGACCTGGTTTGAGATCGGCTGCATTTGAGTGAACAAAATCTAGTCTTGACTGAGACTGAGACGACTGAGACGATTGAGAAGATCAGTGGCCCGATGAAGAAATATCTGGGTTCAAACTCTTGAAGAAAAAGTAACGAAATAATGTTTTTAAAAAAATCCAGCTTAACAACTGTGTATTATCAGTGACCCATCTTTCGAATGATTCAACCTTCATTGTTTGGCATACACTCTTTAGCTGAATTTGAACAGTGACTGGGTGATACCGTATTGAGTGAAACAGTAATGCGTGACAATTGTGTGAACTACAATGACTTTTTATATTCACTAATGTATTTACACATAAAGTTATAGCTTTGAGAACCCTAAAAAAGCAATTGATGAATTATGGGCAAAAAAGTCAGTTGAGCCTTGATTTTTGTCAACTATACACAGCTGGTTAGGCATATCAGGTCGTCCAAAGACAAGAAAAAGGGGAAAACACACATAGGGTTTCTATTTTTCACTATTCAGCGAAACAACTGCGAGTGCACAATACGCTCTGACCGTGATGCAAGAAGTCTTACATGAAAGTCTTACATGAAATCGATCAAAATTTCCCTGCCGGAGCTGACAAATGCGACGCCGAAAAATGCGACGCCGATGTCACATAATGAACATCATACTTTTGGTCAATTTTCGGGAAAGACAGACGGACAGACAGACCGCCCATCCGACGGACCGACCGCTAGGTGAAATGTAGAAGCTCCTGCCAGAGCTTAAAAACCTCTGAAGTAAGGTTTATATCGTGGGTAATATTTTGCGCACCCGCAGATCCAGCCGGCCAGTAGACGGGTTCCCGGTTACTACGATGTCTGTTTTAATATGGGCGGAAACCAGTCAGGCCTGCGTGACATGAATTATTGTCGGGCAGCAAATGATTTGAAATTTCCAAAGTAATTATTCAAAAGCATGAAACGAACGCAACGAACGGTTCTTTAATTTAATTTGACTTCGCTTAAAACAGAAGTTTAAGTGACAATTTGATATTGGTTATAATAAAGGTTATGACACAATAATATAATCCTCTATGTATATTTCCCAAGAGGCTTCAAATGTTTCTGTGTATTGTGTTTACAACGGGAAAAGTTTAAAATATCAGTGAATAAGTGCAATAGGTTCAGTTAAAAAAAATGACAAATATAAATTCAGGCTGTAGCTAGTCTGTCCACATGTTAAACGAATCTATATCAAATATTGACAATTTGGGTTTTGTCACTTAAACTTCTCTAGGCAGACGACAGTGAGCCTCGAGGTGGCCACAGTAGGCATATATAAGAGCGAAAATGTTCTGTATTGGTTTAGGCCTACCCCCATAGCGCTACGTTGATTCGCTGTGGATTCTCGATGCCACAGTACAGTCGTTTATGTCAGTGGACCTACGACAATTTGAACGAGAATGCAAGTAACTTGGTAGTAGAGTGGTAGGAAAACTGCCTTGCAACATGAGCGTTGAAGTCCCCACCAATGACAAGAAGGCATGTATGGAAATGGAGGCAAATGTGTCATTGAGACATTTTGTAGAATCTCGTAACAGATGCATCATCACATGGTGTTTAACAGAAGACAACGTAAGTATGAGGATTGCCTTTAAACATGGCTTGCATAATTCTATCGCTGATCTTAGAGATAGAAGTCAGCAACGAAAGCAGTGAAGTTTGAACAGTAATTGCTACACCACCTATGGCCGCACCTTGTCGATTCAGAGTTGCATAGGAAGTGAAGATGGTTGAGGATCCTATAGTAGAGATAAGGATATCAGGGTCTTCAGGTCGATACACTTGACGGTGCTTTTGTATGCAGGTAATAGATCAATTGTTGTCACGTCGGTGCTTATTAAGTTTTTCTCTTGAGGACAGGGAAGAGAGACTACGACAATTTAGCTAACCAAAAGGATGATTTTTCTTGGTCATGCAAGACCCTTCCGTAGACTATTTTTATCTGACGAGGCCCTCATAAGAGGGTTTCGGACGCCGTCGTCACAAGACAGGGTGTCAAAACAAAGAGAAATTGATTCATTACGGTTAACTGGATAATAAAGCACAGTGTGGACTTGTACCCTGGTACGAAGATGTAATACATTTTGTTACGTCATCATGACGTCATCAGGTCTCAAATGACAAGCGATTTAAGTGCAAAATATGACAAATAATTTATACTTTATCTGTTGAACTAAATAGAGTGTACATCGTGTTCGTATTTCGTGAGGTGATAGACTGTGCCTTGTGCAACATTTCTTATTACCGGGCACAAAACCGATTGACCTTCACTTCCGGTGTTACCGGAAGTACAATAGAAATCGAATCTAACTCTAAAACCGAAGCATTTTACTACGGACAAATACATTATGGAAGTGTTTAGTGAGGAATAACAAACCCCAAAAAGGATGATGACGTCATCCCCCGAAAGGGTGCTCTCTAGCGGCACATCAAAAAGAGGTTTTTGGTTTTTTTAATTTTAAAAACATCATTCAAAAGTTTACAAATTTGCCCCTAGATATTCTTTGGTCAACCAAAAATGAATTTGCCGATTTCAGAATCATGACGTCATCAGACCGGAAGTAATTGTAGGGAAACATTTTAATTGATCAGCTTATTTAGTTTTTGTTTTTCAATTGAAATCCATCTTCCCTGTCTATCACAAATAATGATATCCGGTAAAATGTTATCCTTGGGCAGTGTTGACCTTGGCCTGCCAAATGCTGTGACGTCATCAAACCGGAAGTTAATCAGTAGCGTAGCCACGGGGGGCGTGGGGAGCGACAGGCCCACCCCCCCCCCATGAAACCTTGTGTCCCCCTCCAGTCGCTCCCCCCCTCCCCACTGAGATTTTGAGTTTCTATAAAAATTATCATTGATCTACATGTCGCCCCCCATAAAATATGTTTTGACAAACATTTTCACAACTTAACTGGGCAGTGTCTAATGAAATGTCTTCCCGATCGCTTTGTGTTTGTAACTCAACAAACGCGAATCTCTAGTTAGCTAATTCGGTGACACGTTTTCGTCAAACCATAACTTTTTGCACTTTCTTAAATCTGATCCACATCAGACTAGCCATACTTAGACCATCATCCACGGACAGTCGTAGAAGGTTTTTGGCATCGTGACGTCATTAGGTGTCAAGTTACGTTATATTGAAAGTTAATATTTCAAAGCCTTATATCTTTGGAAGTACAAGTCCGAATGGGTTGAAAATTTGTAGGTACATAGACAGGGATGTGTTATAGATGAAAAGTGAGGTGACTCGTGATGACGACATCACAAGACATGTGACGTCATAATAAAGGTGCATTTTTAAATGTTTATATGTACAGCATTATAGGTCCAATTTGGTTGTAACTTGATATGTACCTACATGTATATCAGGATGTGTTATAGATGAACACTCAAGTGTCATCGTTATGATGTCATCACGTGTCACATGACGTAACATTAAAGTGACATTCATAAGGCCTATATCTATAGAACTATAGGTTCAACTTGGTTATAAGTCGATATAGGTACTGAGACCGGGATGTCGTACATGTGAAAATTGAAGTGAATTCATGATGACGTCATCACAGTCATGTGATATCACATTAAAGGGGCTTTTACAATCTGTATATTCACATGTGACTGCTGACATATTCACATGTTATGTTCGTCACATGTGTTATCGATGAAACTTGTCGTCGTCACGTCGCCATCACATGTCACAGAGTCATTACAAACATCCGAAACAGCTTGTGTTTGTCAAAAAACACATTTCTAGTTAGTTTTCTTTTTGTTTTGTATGTATCTCGGTTGGAATACTGTGCGATAGTGTTGAACTTATTCATATATAAAAGTTGTGGATGACAAATTCGAATTTGCAGGTTCGGTTGTTTCCTGGTGCACGTACCGTAACCTTTTCCATTCAAGTTGACTTTTGACTTTTGTGTCGACGCTCACGCATGCGTTCTGCAATCTAGCATTTTTTTTCTTTCAGTTCCTGTTACCGGCTGAGGCTTTTGTTTGATGTGGCGCATTTCACCTGCACCCCTTTCTATGCAGAGACCGAGCCAGTGTTTCGCAGGAACAAGATCTACGACTAACGACCGTAAGTTAAGCAAGTTATCTTAATATCAGGATGTCTTTTGTGAGAACAAAAGGAGTACCACAATTTGTTTGTCTTTTGACAAGCATTTATAAAGTGCATTTTTCTAATTTAAGAGGCAAACGAGCGTTTTTCTCTTGCACTTCACAGTTGTCCAGTATTTTTTGGCACGACTGGATTTTTCCCCGTGTTACCAAAGGTGTGCCAGACATTTGTCCCGGGACTGAACTGAGTTATTTTCCCTGTTCGTACGCAATTTTGGTAGTTGGATATTTCCGCTTCTATTTCTTTGTTCACGCTGGTTTCTTGGAGGTAAAATATTGCTATATTACCTCAAAAAAAAACGGCGTGAACAAAGAATTAGATGCAGAAATAACGAGTTTAGAATGATATTAATGTTGAATTAGACAAAGTTTCGGTTTGGCTCCCCCCTTAACTAATTGTCAAGTTAAATATTAATAACGAGCCCATACTGCGAGTGTGACACACCAAATTTCTTGAGGTCTATATTGATGAATGACTCGCATGGAAATTCCACGGAAAAGAATTAGAAAACAAAATTTCCAAATCTATTGGTATCATGAGTAGATTGAAGTATATTCCTCCATCAAGCATTCTGCGTACTTTATGCTGTTCATTAGTTCTCTTTTACCTCTCTTATTGTAACATCATTTGGACCAACACTTACAAGTCAAATCTTGATAAATTGATCAAACTACAGAAAAGGGCTTTTTGTATTGTATGTAAGGTACACTTTAATGAACACACCACTCATTTATTTAGGAAACACAAACTCTTGATTCTTACGAATATTAATGTCTTTCAACAAGATGTTTTTATGTATACATTTGCAAACAACCAACTACCTGAATAGTTACACAACCTTTTTCATAATACCTGGTCCTCATCCAAATTACATATACCTCAAGTCTATAAGTAATTGCCCTTCAAGTACATGTAATACATTCAAATATAAACTAAAAACATTCCTTCTTAATTTTCAGAGTGCCTGATTCATTATTACGTAAAGTTGATGTAGCCGTTATTGAAATGTTTTTTATTGCGGTGTCTGCTTTGTTGAACTGTTACATATTTAACTATTGTTAATATTTGTAAATTCTATAGTTAGTGTTTTTTCTTTGCTTTGTCTTGTATTGTTGGGCACATCCACCACAAGCTTCGGCTTTTGGGGATGATGCCTTTACGGAGCGGAAATAAATGTTTATTGAATTGACAATCTTAACAAATTGGTAGAACTGATACGAAATTCGTGCAGTTGATGTTTAAGCAGCGACTTCAGGTTCTCCACGAGTCTAACATGGCAATGTACGGATGGACCGTTTCACGTATGCCGCCATCTTTGTAATCACGTGTTAACAATTCATTGAAAATGTGTCCCATCATGCACTGTATTCTCAGCGTGATAGGGGACGTTTTTACAATAGAAACACCCACAAAGAATGCCAAAAATACCGTATCTGAGAATCGGCCCCTATAGGCCGAGCATCATAAACGCACTTTAGCATACGCATGTACGGTATTACATTGTGCAACATGTCGTGACCTACACAAGTACGCTTTCACGGTAGAAAACCGACTTTAGGAAGGTATTTCAGGGAACAGACGGGGAATTCCCATTTTTCGGGCCTTATAGTTGAAATCGGATTTTCACCTTTCAAAAAAAAAACCGCACGTTCCAGTCCATTGTGCTAATATAATAGCAAGGCCACAGTCGCTGAACGTCGGCGTCATCTTGTAAAAAAAAAATTATTATTTACTTTTGTACCGCACTGACTCACTGAACTTTCACATGTGAATGAAACTGGCTCCATATTCGTTTTCGAGGTGTGCTCGATTTTTGCTGATGGGATTGTGAAAGAAATCTACAAACTTGGATTCGAAGCTACTACTTTCAGCTAGCTGGTGTAGATGTCCGCCGGTTGGGTCTAGTCTATGGAATAACCCCTTGCACAGTAAGAATCTATATATATAAGAGAGAGTTTAACTCGGCCTCCGAGACGATGTTTGCTCATGAAAGGATCCCAGACCGCGGGCTCCCGCGGCGCCAAAATCGCTCCACGTCCGTGGAAAAATGCGGAGGGTGTCTTCCGCCGGGTCGGACACTTCGGGTCGTCCTGATTTTCCCGTACGGACCGGCGATCCGTTTCGTCGATTTTTCGTGAGGAATTTTTTCGCAGGAATTTGCCGTCGTGTGCGCTTTCACGTTGACTGCCTGGCCGCCCCCTGTGCTGGCTTTTCTGCGTGTCTAGACTGTGCGAGGTCAGCGAGGTCAACGTAGGGGTTTCGTTTACGTGTTCTACTCGGCCGTACTGCAAAAGCGTTCACCAAACGTTAGTATGGGGTGACCTTGGCAAAATATTTTTTCTCCATGGTGCGTGGCCACCAAGTGTTCCAATCTTTCCTGTGCTTTGCTTGCCACCCCTGCGCCGAGTGCAACGAATACTCAGAAGGACTACACATTTAGTATGCCTTGCGCGGTCTGACCAATCGAAAGTCTACACTGCGTGGTACTTCCCGGCTATGCGTAAAACCGTCGATGGCAACGCGTACTGCAGCCTGCTCCACACCCTGGAAACGAGGTTGGGTCTACGGTTCTCGGTATTGCACAAGCATGTGACGTCGCGTGATAGAGTGCTGTTGCTTCCATAATGTGTTTACAGCTCCACGCTTCCACCACCAAGGCTGAGCGTTGTGAGTTCGCTGCCCGCCACGTATAATATTCAGTGTCGCGTTATAATTTCGGGGGCCTGTTTGGGATCATCGAAGGATCGATGCATTGCTTCAAATGTCGCGATCTTAAACGCAGTCACGAAAAACAATCAACGAAAAAGTGTCCAACCCGGCGGAAGACACCCTCCACATTTTTCCACGGACTTGGAGCCATTTTGGCGTCGCGGGAGACCGCGGTCTCGGATCCTTTCAGAAGCAAACATTTCTCGGAGGCCGAGTAAAACTTGCTGTTATATAGATGGTTGAACCAAGTTCAATAAAAGTTGTATCGACTTTTTCCTCGCAGACAGTCTCGCAAATTGTAAGAAGTTCAAGTTTCCGTTTGTTGGAGAGTCCAATACTGAAACTTAATTATGACCTTATAATTTTCCATGATTCAGACCGTTTGTAATTTTATGGTAACACTCAACATTTTCATTTCAAACGACACCACGTTTTATTGCATTATTCGGGGAAGAAAAAGTGGCCCACTTTTTCTTCCCCGAATAAAAATTGTAGCCTACAATAATGATTCAATTGCTCAGAATACATGTAGCTGATTAAATTACTCCAAACTCAAAACTTTATTGCATTATGATTTATTGTCAAAACTGTACAATCAGCCTTCGCCTGTGTACTACGGTAACATTTTCATTACGTTTTCCCACAAATGCAACTGCCTCACAAAATGCCATTTTAACACACAAACGGGAACATTTACAGACAGTTGCCATGGTGCACAATTATCATGTGCGTAAGTCGACGGGGGACAGGGGGAACCCCCCCTCCCTCCATTTTAAAGCAGGGGACATTGTTTGGTCCCCCCCCCACACTTTTTCTTCCCCGAATAAAAATTGTAGCCTACTATAATGATTCTATTGCTCAGAATACACGTACCTGATTCAATTACTCCAAACTCAAAACTTTTAAAGATGATCTTTTCCTGAAATTGGTTTTAGTGGTCAGAAATTGCTTCAGATCACACCACAGAAATTGCTTTTATGCAACTGCATGTCTCCCCAACTATATCCCCCATTTACATTTAACTCCCCACATTTTCATCCCCAACACAATACGCCCTACCCGATCTATGATCGGGTAAATCAGCTTGTCTATAATATGCGAGCCGATTCGGCGATTAGTTATGCAAAACAAGATTGCGTCATGACCTCGAGATTATGACCATTCAGTAGGCGCCTTTAATATATCGGGTCTTCGGTAACACGCTGACCAATCAACGTCTGAGTCTACATTTCTTATCGAAATGACGTCACAGTTTCTAAAGTCGACTCCAATCGCCTGACGCGCATAAAATTTGCATGTTAGGATATATCAGACGTTCGACTGTGGCTCATGCACACGTAAATGTCTGATCCTCAGACTTTAGGTCGGGTCCGGTGTCACCATGAAATTTGGACTCTCATGATTTTTCTATTTTTTTGTTACATTTAGGACTTAAACCCTCACACTTGACCTATAGCAATTATCTTCACTTAGACATGCACAATACAACCAACGAATCCGTATTTCAAAGAGTCCACATACACCATGCAGTTCCAAATATTTCTGCACACAAGATCACGTACATGTACAATGCACATATAGTTCTTTGTTAAGAAACGTCGGAATGCAGCGGCCAATCCATGAATTTTTGCGGGGGGGGGGGGGTCCAGGCCCGTCAAATAATTTTTATGTCTCAGTGGCGTAACAATGTCATTTTATTGGGGGTTAAGGGGTTCATGAAAAAGGCACTCGCAAACCAGTGCTGTAGACAGGGTTTACTTTTCGCCGCAAACTTGTCCTCTGTAGAACTAAAACGTTTTTTTCGGCTGCGATAAAACACAATTTGAAAAACTAACCCAAGTGTCCAAACGCTGTCAATCTTGGCTATGTGTATAGTTCGTTATTCCTTAACGGCACAGTACACGTACGTGTCACAGACAGCAATGTTGTATGCTACTTTTATAGAACCTTATTTTTTTTCACAAACATATACCACCTGAGCAGTCTTACGGTTGTTACGGCAAATTTTGTGAATATACGCAATACTTTATTTTGAACCAGCTCAAATTACCGTTACACAGCCATTTTGATGTTTGCGGGGAAATCTTTGAACAAAATAAATAGATCTTGTAGGCATTTTATCGGACGGTAAAGGGAAACATCACGTGTCATATTACAGGGGATATTTTGGAACTTTTCATTGTTGGTTCTTTATCTTAATTGTATTTTTTTAATATCTTTTTGTATTTCGTGAAATTCTTCTTTATTTTTTTTCAGTTCGATTGCTTGGTTATATGATGCGATTGTCGCAAATGCTGAGCAAAAAAAGAAAAGAAATATTGTATTCAGCTTATAGTTGGTATGTTTCAAAAGGCTACACCACTTGGTTTAGTTCAATCATCATCAGTATTCAAACATTCAATCATTCAATCAAACATTCCTCATTATGTTACTTTTGTGTACAGTTCAAATGCTTGTACAGGCATTCGTTAAGTAACATTGCGCGGAAAATCGGCTGCAATGGATTGATGATAAAAGGAAAAAGCCTACCGGATTGCGGATATGCCTTCGATTTCGCGCTAAAATGAAATATCAACATTCTAAATTCAGTGCACATTCGGGAAATCGTGCGATAATCTTTTACGACTGAATGCACCTACATGGAATTAGAATTATCATTTGTTAAAAGAAACAGTGATTTGTAACGTTCATTCTATTTCGCACGAAAACGAATGCTTCTTTTACAAATTCAATTACACATTTTCCAAAATTGTCAGGGAAAACCTAAATTATGTTTGATTTGTTTTCATGTAATCAATGGTTCGCGTGTTTACTGCGCTTTATATCACTGTGACTCGGAAACGTGGAAAACTGAAATAAACTTCAGTAAGATACAATGTAGACATTTACATGGGAAGACAAGTAATCAGTCGTATTTGGGATAGCCACGGAATAACATGTCAGTCAAGCTGGTTTTCAAATAATGCTCGCAGAGGTGATATGTGAGTGAAGTGACACTGTCGACATAACTTTATGTTTAAAAAACAATCGAATGTCACTATTTATTCGAATTTGTTTTGTGCGTGTCTTAAGAGAACGAGAGTGTCAGGATGGCTGATTCCACCGTCAACAGCGTGAACGCAGATGAGCGAACTAGCCCAAGGGCCGAGTTGACTCCCGCCGAGGACGAAACGGTGACCAAGTTTCCACGCAAACAGGTCATAATCGCCATAACCGTGCTGACCATTGCTGTATTCGTGGCTGCGGCTGTGGCTGTGGGTCTAGTTGGTAGGTCATTCACAAAGATAGCATTTTATTAAGTTATAGACCTTTATCATGCTGCCACCATTTCAGTCATGTTCCCTGTATCCAATAAGTGCACTGAATGATAATGGGTTTTCTTTGCCAAAAGGAACCAGACTATTTTTCCTTTCAGCCTCGATTTGATAACGGATTTGAATGGGGAACAAATTAAGATGGCCGCAATGATAATGGTCTATTGAGAACATTCGTGGGGCAATTTGGCAAGTGAAGAATCAGGTTTTTTTTAACTGTTGTGGTCATTTATTTGACTTATTTCAACAAATTATTTACGAATAAAATATAAACAAACAAACACCCCGGACATTATCTTTGTCCTGAAAGCCAAGAACATAACAAGGTATTTTGAGTGTCACAAGGATTTCTGGTGTGAGAGGGGGGTATTTCAATCGAGCCGTGTCAGAAAGTGATTCATTTTGAAAGATGAATGCTGAAGCTGGGGATATTTTAGGATGGGGTGCTCATAGAGAGTCCAAAAAGCCTCTTTAGAGGCAGTGACTTGAAATTTGCAATAGTTCTTAATGGTTTTACAGGAAAGAAAATGTACGTGGCTATCACGTGGTCATGTAAACAATAACATTGGTCGGATAAAACCTTCTCAACACTCCCAGCTTACAATCATGGATTGCTGTGGCCTCTTGGTCGAGAGCATCGGATAAGTGGTCTGCGGGTAATCCTGCAAGTTGTGGTTCGAGTCTTGCCTGGGGTCATGGTGCCTGTGCCCTTGGGCAAGGCACTTTGTCACTATCTCATTGGTTCTCTCCACCCATGAGTAAATGGGAACCTACCTGCGAGGGCAGAGATGGTTATTGTGGTTGATTTAGCTTCCTTGCGCCTAACAGGCAGCATCGAGCTGTATACTCCGCAAAAAGTGTTTGCCCGTTGAAACAGAAAAAAATGGTGTCACTTTGTTGTTATATTAAACAACCCTTAGGACAAGGAATTTTAATGTCGCAAACCATTCCTCATGGTCCAAAACATACCCATACCAACAATCGTGGAGGCAGGATAAGGTGAACTTGGGTTAGGTGACATTTTCTCCGAGTGATTTTTCACTTTCACTCGGGAGGTAACACACTGAGTATACAGTGTTAAAACGTCGGTGAAAGGCAAAACCTAATAGCATTAAAGTTAGAAAAAAAGTTTGTGCACAAGTCTATGAGGATGTCTCCCAAATGTCAAATCCAGGGTAAATATAATTATTATTATTATTACAATCATTGAGGTGTCATAAGTGTGATCAGGAATGCCATATAAAAGTATAATGATGAGGTTTTTTTTCCCTTTTAGTGTATTTTAAGAGGCCCATTTGCGAAGCTGAACAGTGTAAGCAATCCGGTGAGTGCAATAGCAAAGATTACTAGTACTTATTCATTAATTATTATTCTTTGACAGATTCCTCAAATCCAGCATTTCTCAGATTTTGTTGCTGGAAATTTTGAACAGCCATATAAAGAGAGGAAAGCAAAAAAGTTTTTGAACAGAAATGCCAATAACGGAAAAAGCACTGTGCAAAGAATGAACTGATTGCTGAACGACTTCTTGTGAACAACAAGAAAGCATTTTTTAATCGGCTGAGATACTGAGTAATTGGACTATTTGAAAAACAATACAGATGATGTTGCCAGTAGTTTGTTGAAAATGTCAATTGGATTTCCCCTGCTATTAACCAATAGCAGAAGAATTTTTCGTGACTAAAAGTTATTCTTCACTCTCCTAAAATATGGTTCCAGGTGCAGTTGATTGATTTATTGTATTGATTCGTAATAGAGTGGTATCATGACTTACTGACCGACTGTACGATTGACTGATTATACTTAAATGATCGTCTGATTATTAGGGGGAATCGACTGGTTATTATTATTATTATTTTTATTTCAGCGTCTAATATTCTGAGCAACATGGATAAGACCCAAGACCCGTGCCATAACTTCTTTGAGTACGCATGCGGAGGATGGAATCAACGCCAAGTGATTCCCAACAACACACTTGAAGTTACCAGATTCTCCGAACTAGATGATGACTTGCAAGGAAAGCTGAAAGGTATATGGCATCCTTCAGTTTCTCAGTATCCCTAAAAAATGACCCCCTATTTAACATTAGGGGGGTCAGGTTGGCGCAGTGGTTACTGTCCTCGCCTTCCACAGCTACATGGCCCGGGTTCCACTCCTGCCCGGACCACCATCGAGGCATTTGTATGCCAACCTGTCACGTTGCTCGAGTGACGACAATGATGAGGAGGATGATCCCGTGGATTGGGTTTTCAGTCCCTGTCTAATTCAGTTGATTTTTCCCGAGAATGTTCTTTTTGGGTTTTACTCCCACTTATAAAACTGTAATTTCTTTCTTCTAACTGTCTCCTCGCTGAAGGTTTCTTCAGTGTTTCGAGAAACAGTGCCTGTGACACTCTTGTGGAATCATTCGTTTAAACTACCAGAAGAAATACAAAAAAAATTATATAATAGGCTTACATGTAGAAATGCCATGTTCCTAAACACACACAAAAATAATGATCCCCAAAAGATAGGACATACCGATGTAAGATCGTGCATGTGGCGATCGCTTGATTAGGAGTTTGTGCAAGTACATTGAACAACATCATTCCGCACCATTACCAATTCTTTCAGAAAATATTTGTGAAATAAAATAGCATTGTATCGTCACCAACTACGACTTTTTTACATTTTTGTTTTACCCCAATCAGAATTGATTGAAAGAGATCCACAGCCTAACGAGCCGGAGTCCTTCGTCAGCGTGAGGAATTTCTACAGTGCCTGCCTTGACCTAGGTATCCGATAAAAAAATACTACTATTCTTCGTTAAGTATTATATCACGCTATTATTGTCTCCTCTCCTGTAATGCAAAACTGAATCTCAACAACACAAATAGCCATCTCGCTTTAACAAGATTGCGCACCTTCTCGAGATGGAAAACTACCCCTCGAAAGCACAAATACCCCTCTCGTAGTAATACAATTGTGCCCCTATCGAGATGGAAAATTGGCCATCAAAAACAATAGTGCTCCTCTTGCGATAACTTCTCGAGATGGCAAACTGCCCCTAGAAAGCACAAGTATAGTGCCCCGCTCGCAACATTAAAATTGTGCCCCCTCTCAAGATGGGAAACTGGCCCCTAAAAAAAATAGCGCTCTTCGCACGAATACAATGGTCACTGAACTTGCTATCAAAAGCAATAGTGCCCCTCTCGCGAAAAAAAAATGGTCGCTCTACATTACTAGGTAAAATAAATACAAAGAGCAACGTATTCATCATTTGTTCCTCGTCATATAGGTTTATAGCGAAAGGAACGGGACCATACTCTGGTGCCCTTTTTTGGTGTTGCCCCCACCCCCTGCGCTTGTGCAAGCAATGTCCCTCTTTAACATACTAAAAGGTTCAATCTTAATGAAACAATTGATACGTTTTCATTGCGCACCAAATTTCGTAGTAAATTTGTACCAAGCCCGAATACCGGATCTTATACATTGATAAACGTTTGTCTTAACCCGATCTCGCCGTTGAACAATATGGTTTTTTCCCCCACTCTTCAACAGACACCATCAACGGCCTAGGAGCCCGACCGCTTACAGAGATATTACACTCCCTTGGCGGATGGCCAGTCCTTGGGTCAAACCCCGGAGGTAGCTGGAGTCAATATTCTTATCACTTCGAGAGATTGTGGGCGAATCTTAGCTCCCAATATAACATAGATTCGGTCATATCGAGTGGAGTTGACATCAATTTTGAAAACACCGGAAGGTACAATCTCAAGGTATATAATAAACAAAATTCATTGCAATGACATTTTATCAGAAATTACTTACTGTGTAGGCAGATTAGCTTGGCGTTTGGGGTGATCCTATCCGAAAGCACTGCCAAAACTCTTTACCATAAAACCAGTCTTAGTCACACATGGCTGTCGGCAGTCAGATAGATGTGGAGAGCTGTGGCCTCGTGGTTAAGGACATTGGATTTGCGGTCTGCGGGTAAGCTGCAGGTTGTAGGTTCCGGAGTCCAGCCTGGGGTCATGGTGCATGTGCCCTTGGGCAAGGCACTTTGTCACTCATTGCTTCTCTCCACCCGGGAGTAAATGGAAACCTGTGAGGGCAGAGATGGTTAGTGTGGTTGATTTAGCTGCTTTGCGCCGAAATGGCAGCATCAAGCTGTATACTGCCCAGGGAGCTGAGATGGTGTTCGGAATGGGCCCAATGGGCCCACTGAGCAGGGGTATTAATGATGTTGCGCCTTGAGCACCATTCCTGGTGGATACGTGCGCTTTATAAATAGCCACTATTATATTATATATTATGCAACGAAATAGTAAATTCTGTTTCTCTGTGGTTATCCTGTATGATAAACTGCCGGCCCTCGGCACCAATCTACAACCAGTCTAAATCATAGCAGTCAATCAGTGAGTCAGCCCTCCGGGACCAGTAAACAAATTATATTGTAAGAGTCATACTGTTTTGGAGGCGTCATGATTAATGGATATTTCTCAACTAATCTGGCTTTTTGTCGTTTGTGTATATCCCTGATAGATCAAGATTCCAGAATTTGCCGTGCCTCTTGAATTCCGTGCAGACAGGCAGAAACGGCGTGCCTCCTTGGTAAGTCCAATCAACTGTTCGATCCGCTTTGGTTTGATATTACTTCCGAATTTGATTGTGTTAACATCATGTTGTATTTGAAAGTGTTCTCTTGCATAATATGCACGGAATGTCTCAAGTGTATGGTGGCCGTGTTTATGGTGGACATTTGCAATGGTGGGAAGAACATTTAATCCTGCACAGAAAAAGAAAACTAGAATAAAGCAACACTACAGTTTAAAATGTATTTGTTTAAAAAAAAAGTGCAGTTGATTACATTTTGAGGTCGGTTTCGAAGATTTGAAACTCGTTCGTCTATTACGTAATTTGGGGCACAATTTCCGCACGAAGCCTTACCTTAAAACTCATACCTTACTTCTCAAACGTTTCCGGGTTGTCTCAAGTAAGAATATAGGAACTTAAAATATTATTGTTTGGTGGTACATTATAATTCTGGTGGGTTTTATTCCAGTGTATGTTTTGATGCAGTAGACATCAACTAATAAAGCGTTGCTTCGTACACTCAACCAAAAAAGAAAGTCCCCCTTAATACTTTTTGCATAACTAAAAACCTTCTGGGCATATCTTGCGCAAACTACAACTAAACAGTAAAGAAATTTCCAAGCGATCCGCCTTCCTCTGTATTTCGCCCAAAACAGTGATAATGAGTAGGCAGTTTATGACAAGTGGTACCGAAAAAAAGTTGCACCTTTGTGTTCTTGCAAGGTGGGTGTGAACCACAACTTGCACGTATACAAATTAAAGTGCAACTGTTTTCGGTATCATTTGTCATAAATTGCATAATTGTGTACACATTATCACTGTTTTGTGGCAAACAAAGAGTATAGCTGGATTGCTAAGGAATTTCTGCACTGATTAGTCGTTATTTGAACGAGAGGTGATTAGTAGTTTTTGAGTTAGACAAAAAAAAGTATTGGAAGGGGGACTTTCTTTTTTGGTTTAGTGTATTTCATTTCCCGAGTTCTTTCATTGTATTTTTGCCTTGATAGATTCCCGAGTCTTTTTCTAAGGACTTTGGCCGACATTTGCTCCTGTTGGATGAACTTGAAGATGTAAGTTTATAAAACAACTGTTTGTCTTCTTCTTTTCCATTCTTCCAGTCTTGCTGTTGCATGCCTTGATGGTCTTTCTGTCAATAAGTCAAGCTGCCTGTGTTAATTTACGCTCGTGTTGCACTATTAATTTCTTCTATTTTTTTTAAATCTATTTCTGGTAATGAAACTAAGGATTCATCAAAAGTGCTCTAGGCACTGTAGCTGGAAAGCCTGAAGAAACATGCTGAGAGGAAACAATAAAAAAATACGGTTTTAGAGTTGGGTGGAAAACCCCAGAAGAAGATTCTGGGGAAACCTCATGGAATCAGGTATGGATTGAAACCGAATCCACATTGGTAATGAGACTAAGCATTCCTCAAAAGTGCCCTATGCACATGTAGCTCAGAAAACTTGAAGGAACCTGCGGAGAGAAGACAATGAGAAGAAATTACAATTTTACAGGCGGGAGAAAACCCCCAGAAAATTGTGGGGAAAACCCACGGAATCAGGAATAGGGACTGAAAACCCAATCCACGTGTGGTCCGGGCAGGAATCGAACCCGGGCCATAGCGGTGGGTGGCGAGGAGAGTAACCACTTCCCCCTTTTACTTCAGGGAGCGGCTTGGCAGTGAATTATTTTTTTTTTTTAAATCAGAGGTATAATACTTGAGCAAAATGGTTGTCTACTGAGCTTTTGCTGAGCATGCCACTCTTTCCTAGGGAACATAGTACTGTGATGGCTACCAGGCGAGCTGTCTCCTTCACCCGTCTCCCGGCCAGTTTCCCCGTCTTGCTTTTCCCCAAGCTCGCTCACTTAGGTTCTTGGCTTTCGTCAATTACCATCTCCCCTATTTTTTTCATCTTTTGAAAATAAATAGAAAAGAGTAGCTTACCTACAGTACATGATCGACATTGCTGTGGCTCTAGGCGGAGACAAAAGTGAGGTCGTTAGAGACATGAGCGACGTGCTCGAGTTTGAGAAGAGACTCGCACAGGTAGGAGATATAACTCACAATGTTGCTTCTAATAATGCATGTCCATTTAATCACTTGACATCAAGGATTATACCCAAGCAATTTCATATAAAATGCTTAACTAACCATTAGTCGTAACATATTATAACCAATGCTATATTGACGAGTTCTTCGGTATTGAAATAATATGAAATATGGAACTCATTTTGCATTTTGACTGATAGAAAATGAGATACTAGCACGTGAACAGTCAAACCGAGTCTGTATCAGAAATCCCTATCTGAAAATAAATATGTGCTTGGCCGGTTTTAAGACGTACATTTAAAACCGGCTAGGGGGCTAGACGCGGATATTGGCCACGAGCCAGTTTTAAGTTCATCAGCCTGTGCTTGTTTAATACCGGCCAAGCACATATTTACTCCCTTTCATGAATACCTTTCGATCAAGAAGTCGAAACATGTTTTACAAAAAAAATAATCAGCAATAAATTTGTTGAACTATTTACTTTACGTCTTGTTAAACAACCCTCTATAGCTATGTTTAGCGTATGTGTCTCGCGTGAGTAGTAAAAAATTATCCTGCTATTGAGATTAGCGCGCGCGTGGCACGTACTGCGTGATGTGATGCACAACGCAGCGGTCCTGGTGTAAAGTGAATTTAGGACCTTTATACGGGCTCAATGGTAGTATTCCTAAGTTAAAATAATTATGATCAGATGTGAGGGTTCAACCAATAAAATGGTAAGGGGACCAGATTTCATCGAAGTCCATTAAATCACATGTGACACCAGGGGGAAAAAGTGTTTTAAAATAGCCAGTCGGTGTTATATCAACCGTTTAAAACCACCCAAGTGACGTGCTCTCGACCAATAGAAATGGGTAAACTGTCAGTATTGAATGACAGTTAAAACAAACGGGTTTGTGCAAAGAATATAGCTCCGTACTGATAAAAGTATAGGCAATTGTTTCTGTTGCAGTTAATTGTGTTGTTACTTTTCAATCTTGTCCTGGAAATACACGTAACAATGTGTGTTAAACTCTCAACAGTACGCCGAGGATGCCATTATCGACGACTCTGATCTACCTGTAACCAAAACTCTGAGCAATCTTCAATATATCTACAGTGAGGTATACCACTAAAAATACTACGTAATATAAAAAAAATTGTACTACATTTACATTTTTGTTGTCTTGTTCATGGTCCAGAAAAAAAGGCGTAAGTAAGTCATCAAGCTAATCACAAGTTAATCCAAAGTCATGCAGTCTACAGTCGACCCACAACATAACGAAATCTGTGTTTGAAAAACACATTGTTGTCATTCTTGTTACCTCGTGATCACTTCCAAGATTGACTCTTGATTGAGTCGATTAAAACTCTTTGAGTATGAAAAGATGTTCGTAGATAGAACCACAGATTCCATTGGCTGCTTTTCTGCATGTGACTTTAGTAATCTCATTCGGTAGACCGTTAAATATATTTACCTTGACTAGCTTGATCCCTGGAAGACACTTCCACCAAAAGAATGGCTCATGTAGACTATTATGGCCTTGGAAAGAAAGCTTTATCATAATCGGAGCCGCGTCATATTCATACAAAGGCTCCTACATTAAATTTGTGTCGTATTTCGATTTAGCAAAGAACAGGGTCATGTGACTTGACTTCTCATTTCATTTCTACGTTTCAGGTCAACTGGGAAAGTCTGTATCGCTTTCTTCTGCCATCAACCGTGCATCCACCTGTTTCAAATAACGAAAATATTGTAGTCATATCACCATCTTACCTTAGAAGTGTTGCTGGATTATTGAGGACGAAGGGACACAGGTGAATCTGTATAACGATATGACGTGAATATCATAAATATGATATTGCGTAACGCTGAAACACCTGACATCTGAACACATTTTTTTAATGCACTGAACAGCTTTAAATACGGCATTAATGCTTATGCATCAGCAGGTTTTAAATCCTTTAAGCCGATTTGCGAATGTCATGCAATTTATTCAATGAAGTTTGAGACATTTTGAGCTCCTATTAACACTGTGGCGTTAATTACTGTTGATATGGCACTTAATAACAAGGACTTAATTGAACACAGCAGGATTTTCAGTTTCCACAATCTATACATCCTATACGGTTATATAATTTGAAGCTCGAGATGAGTTAAGGGCAATAGCCGATTTGTATAGTATTTAAATTGTCATGGCAAAAAGCCTGCTTCTTACGCCAGGCCAAGTTAAATGGTTTAGCCACTTAGTCACTTCTCATGATGTGGATCTTGGTATGTCAATCTGTTCCAAAAACAGGACAAGTATTCTCTACAGCAATTACTACTGACATACAACCATCCGAGTGTTATCTTTGTCTCTGAATAACCGACTGTCTTGTTACGCAATAAATAGGCTAATTGCAGCCCATTGTGTAGAACAATTAAGACTTCCCGAGAATAGCCATTCTGAATCAATTGAATAGAATATTTTTTGCGCTCTGGCACCAGCATTACTATAGGCTTGTAATGGCTTGTCTTCAAATGAGCGTTAATTGGAAGCACACTTTAATGAAAACTTATTTCCTTGGTAAATCAGGGTGGTAGCCAACTATATGATCTGGCGACTTGTGAACAAGATGGTGCCCTTTCTTGGAGAAGAGTATTCGGCCATCCACCAGAAATACCAGAAGGCTATTCTCGGGATCTCTGCAGCTCCAGATCGATGGAAGCTCTGCACTGAGCAGGTAAACACCGTGCTGCCATTTGCTACTGGGAGGATGTACGTGGACGAATACTTCTCTACAGACACCAAGACGAAGGTAAGGCCTACAGTCAACACTGGCAGCAACAACAACAAAATCACCAGCAACAACATTAACAATAGGGGCATCATAATACCAAATGACATAATACACACAAACCCGCATGCACAACCACTTTACACTATACCATATAAAGTAGAAACAGAAGCAACTACACCCATTACAAAAGGCAAAGACAAAAACATATCAACAAAACCAATAACAGTATTCGGCAGCGGAAGAAACGACAACATTAATCGGTACAAGTAGAACAAAATAGAGCAACGAAATTAGTAACAACATTCTGCAGCGAAAGCAATATTACAATTCAGCACTATCCTCACCAGCCAGGGTATAGTCTTATACGTCGTCGTATGACGGTATATATCCTACCAAACCGAGTCCACGTATTTGTAATTTTAATTGACCTTGCATGGTTAATTATGGCACTTCCAAATATGGATTGACACCATTTCTGTCCATTCAGATAGTTTGTCAGTCATCTACGGTAAGATTGCACAACCGTCCCTACCTCGCGCTACATTTTTGGCTGTCACTGGCTCTTGTCGTAAGAAATTATTTTGCCATGCTGCACTGGCTCTTGCCCCACAAGTCCTCACTCCATCAAAAACATGTCCACATTCCAGAATCACTCAATGGAAATTCTGTGTTGATCATTATAGTCTGTGTACTCTGAAGAAACGTTCGACACTTCTTTCTTATACGTACATAACGGTCTCAATATTTTTGTTGCCTAAAAATTGCACCATCGGCTCATGTAAATGCACCCTAAACCAGCTCAAAAAAGACCTTAAAGATCAAGAATCATGAAGTTTCACAATGTCTACGCGTGCAACGATTGTCAAAACAGACATAAGTGGACTTAGTTTGCCAGGGTAGTCCCACATTAAGAGTGAGAGTATCATGGACAACGAGGATGTTAAGCAGCAGAAGCAGTACAGCTTGATTCAACAGGAACAGTGGTAGACGCAGCAAAGCGAAGCGGAAAGAAAATAACACAACAGGCAAGGCCAATCTATAAGCAAAATTCTGGAAGCCAATACGGTTATTTAATTTCTTACGACACTTTTTAATGGTTTCTTTGTTTTATTTTGTGTTTTAGACAGAGCAGATGGTTGGTCAACTGCGGAGAGCACTGAGAGCCATGTTTGGGACAGTCAGTTGGTTGTCGTACAGCGACAGGACTAAAGCCCAGCAAAAGGTATGTGTTGCATGGCCTTTCTCTATTGCAAAGGGATCAAACTATATGATTACCGCTTCTAAAAACTTTTGTTTAAAACCTTCATCACTTAGAGTTTCCGGCACACTAAAATATAAAATACATGTCATTTAAGCTGGGGTTAATGAGATGGGCAAACTCCATGGAGACGGTTTAAACAAATCGCGACAAATGAGTTTTGAAAAAAGGATGTAAATTACAGCGGACAAATTGCAGGTATAAGTAAATAATAATGTACTCTATCAACTTTATAACTCATTCTGCCTGGATATCTTTAGTTCTTTAGAAAACAAAATTTACCTATAACTGCTGGCAATGGAAAAGTTGTCAATTGAAGAAGGCACCCGGACTAACAGTAAGTTCAGACAATGAGGTATATTGATAAGAATGCCAGAAACGCGTAGTCTGTATTTGCTTGTACTTTGCCGTTATATTTCACTATTTTTTTGTTTTACTTGTTTGTATGTGATTATTTCTTGTTCCAGCTTGATGAAATGGGAGTCAGCGTTGGCTACCCAGATTGGCTGAAAGTGAATGCCACACTAGATGCTAAATCGGCTGATGTATGTATAGTTTGTGTATTCACACTTATTGATACTTATGCTGTGTTTATTTAATCGGCCATATTGGCAGGTTTATCATAATTAAACTTTGGTTCAGCTTAAATCAAAACGAAAGAACATTTTGTTTATAGTTATTGATTTCAATGGCAAGGTTTGCTATAACCATTCCCATCAATGCCAACAATGATTTTCCAACTGAAATAACACAGAATAAATTTATCCTTCGCGTTTGTTATGGTGTAAATCGAGAACACACACGGGCAACATCATCGGTGAATCGAGGACGGGAACCAAATCGAGGACGACCTCTATTAGAAAACGTGTACAAAACGTGTACAATGAGAGCTGTGGCGAAAATTTTAGTACAAAAAAGGGAAAAGGGAAGAGGAACAAAAGAAAATCGATTCACACCATAAACAAACGTGTCTGTTCGGGCAGACGTACTTTGCTCGCTACACGTAACTGAAGTTCTGTTAAAAAAAAAAATTTAAAAAGTGGACACAACAACATTATCAACCTTCCCTTTTTTCGCAGCTGGTCGTCACAGCAAACTCATACTTCACCAATGTTGTCAACTACAACAGGCGGGTTGCACAGACTCAACTGCGCCGACTGCGACTTCCCGTTGATAAGTCTTTGTAAGTATTGCAAAGAAATTAAACACAATATAAGTGCATCAACGAATAATCCCTTGCAGACTCACAAATTCTATGGGGTAGAAATCACATTTTTGTCACGAGTGACAATATTTTACTTTTTATGATGTCAATACATAGTACATTAATTACATTAATATGTACTTAGGGTTATAGTAATGGCATCAAAGTTACAAATGCATAGGACAGGACCGACAATTATGTAATGTAACAGGCACGTCAGGAAGCTATTTTCTTTCAGTTTACCATAAGCATCAACCACTGGTATATCTGAAAATCCACCAAATGTCTGGCAGTGGCCATTCATGATACGTGGGACTAGGCCCAACATTTTCCAGTAGATTTCATTGGGTTAACTCACCAGCTGATCTAGCTCAATTTTGGGGCCCCTTTCTCATGGCCCTCCTGACCACACCCACTACAGTGTGCCCGGCAGACGTCCATTTCTTTACATTGGTATGCATGTGGAACATTGCTGCATACGTGAAAATTGGTTAACTTTCCAGCTAGGCTGACCCCCCCCCCCCTCCCCGGCTCCTGCTCTACTAGGCTTTAATACTGTTGGTATTGTCTGACTTTTCGACCTAGCTTTTTAAGTTTGTCTAGCCACTAATCACGCGCTTTGGATATAGGCTCTTTAAATAGGCTGCTTACTCGGGTTTCTTTTGTTAGTTACGCGGGAAGGGTTTTTGCCAGACGCCCGGGGCGGGTTAAAATGTTTTACATTGTATACGAGTTGTTCACGCTGTTGTAAGTTGTCTAGCCAGGTGGGCGGATAAGAGATTGACTTCAGTGAGTAAGCATCGAAAGAAGTTGCCGTTGCTGGTGGAGTTTCATTTATCAGTGTGCTTCATATTGCACGTATTGAGTGCGTTTGTTTTCTGTGTGCATACGAGGCGTTCGGCGATGAAACAAACAAGAACATGAAGTGCAACGAACAAGAAAATGAAATACACTATAATAAACTATAAACTAATGCACATTGGCACAGAATACAAGGCTTGAAAGTTTGTCTGTGGACGTAACGCCAACGATTTCAAGGATGCTCGTGTTTGTGGATATTTGCTTTCAGCCTATACCAGTACTGTCTATTGTTATTTGTATCCAACTTTACATGTTTATTACAGGTGGGACGATAGCGGACCTGCAGTGATCAATGCGTACTACAGCCTTTTTGACAATGGAATAGGTACGTTTACCTTTAACATTACTTTTGAAAGCAATGCGAAATTTCCATTGATATTTACACCTGTTACAATCACGTCTGTTAATCTAATAAGCTGTTTTCTTGTCTTTTTTCCCCTTAGTAATACCGGCTGGTATCCTCCAACCACCATTTTATCATGCCAACATGCCGTGGTATGTATTTATAAAAAAAATAAAAGAAATAAAAGAGCAGCCTTTTCATTTGGAATTTCAGGGGACTCAATTCTTTCCTAAGAGGATACAGTTCTACACGATAATGATATTTAAGTTACATTTTTTTTTTACAGTTGTACGTAAAGTCCATCTTTTTATGTCATCGTCGGAACACGAATTTCAGATATTGGTATGACAAAAGTAACAGGAGATTTTCAAAAAAGCAATTAAATGGCCAATGTTTAACTATATTTAACAGGCAGTGGCCATGGTCTTTAAATGCTATTGTCCCTCTTATTAAATATTTTATTTAAGTTTACTTCACAAGGAAACATATTTTATATGTTTTTGTATGTATATTTTTGTCCGCTCTCGATACAGGTTCTCGAATTTTGGTGGCGTGGGTGTAGTGCTGGGGCACGAGATAACACATGGTTTTGACAGCAGAGGTATGGTCAAAAGTACTTTAAAGAGCTTCGAGTAGAGTTCGATTTAATTCGCAGAAGGGACTTGTATTTTCTAGTGCCAGCAAGCATCGTGGCCCGTTTGGCAATGCTCCTGATTGTGCGTGACTGCAGCAAAGACTCGAGAATAATGAAATAATTATAATATGCACTCTTGCCTCTTGCCTTTTGGCAAGGCCATCGGATAGGAGTTTAAATAAAACGCCAAATGACAAATCAAAGAGGCATTTTGCTCTTAGTCAAAAATTCTTATATAATTGCTTTAGAGAATATAAATTTTAGTTACGTTATTAAATGATGTAATAAAAAGTTCTACGCACTCCGTTCTACGCAGCAGATATAACAGGGTTTTTTTTCTCTCACAGGGAGACTCGTTGACCAACACGGTAACATCGAGAACTGGTGGAGTTACAGTTCTATCTCTGGTTTTATAGACGCAGCAGAGTGTTTGGTGAATCAGTACTCTGGCTTTGTCATGCCTGAAAACGGCAAACATGTAAGTTATCTGCACACGATTGTTTTTAGAATACTGATCAAGGAATACTTCTACCACGGCATCGCATTGTAGTTGTTTGGTTCTCATTTCGACCCTATTTTGTGCTTCCGACCAAAGAAAAAAAACACCTTTTTTATTGCCGCCCATCCTGAATCAATCCCAAACTAAAAACAAAAAGTGAAAAAACAACAAAACTATTTACGCAATCAGACTCTGTGTAATTTGTAAAAAACAATATCCGAGGTTGTACGAAACACGGCGAATAGCAACCGCGGCAATCCCAGTGAAGGCGAGGGTGTTGCCTCTCAATTTCCATGGGTCTTTGGTTTACTTTTACCGTGAATATGCCATGGCTGCCACTACAGCCTGTACGTACATGCAGTGAGCCGCATGGTGCAGATTATATTGTAAATCAACAACATCGTGCCGACGGTGGCTTTTTGCTTTGTTCAGTGACATCAACTCTTTATAAACTCATTACAATAAACAAAACAAAAAACAGTCATAGGGCAAAATTCAATTTAGCCATCTAAACGGATGCAAATGTTTTTTTTTTTACTTCAGATTTTAATTTTTGGCAGACCAAGTTTGCAAGGGATTCAAGTAGCATCTCAGCATGGTTTTAGATTAACACTGGTTTTGCTATTTCATTTATTGAATGCATCCGTTCAACCTGATCGTTCGATCACCAGCCAACCTTAAAAACAACAACTTAAATGCGCAGTTACGAAATATATGGAGTCTAAATCATTATTATCAGGTTGACGGTCAGTTGACAGAAGCTGAGAACATCGCTGATAATGGCGGTCTGAGAGAGGCTTACAAGGTGAGTACACTATAGCACAACACTACAATTCAGTTTGAGCATATATCTGGTAATAAGTCGTTGTACTAACGACTGGACTTGTACCGCCACACTCTAAAAGGTCCGGGTCAGATTCGACCCAAAACCGGGACATTTTTCCGAGTCGCCTTTGTGGGACAGTTGACCCGGAAAAGTGTCATTTTGACACCAGTGGCGTCACCAGACTTTTCAGTCTGGGGGGCACAGGGGGGGGGCACCAGCATTTGATGGGGGGGGGGCACTTAGGTGAATACGGATCGCCGTCCTGGGGGAGGGGTCTAGGGAGGGGAGGGGGGCACCCTTTGGAAAATTTTCGCATACGGAGGATGGGCTAGATGCAAAATGGTGCCACATTTGATGCTAAATTCGATCTGAAGATATCTCCAGAAATTGCTATTTTTGAGGTAATGATTTTAACAACGCGCAGAATTTTTTTTTTTACCAACCCAAATCTCAGATGGGGGGCACTCGGGGGGGGGGGGGGGCACCCGGTTTTCCAGGGGGGCACGTGCCCCCCTGCCCCCCCCCCCCCCTGGCGACGCCACTGTTTGACACTACCAATTGTGCTTTCGACCCTAAAAAGTGTTATTTATGCATAGCAAAATTCGTTTTGACACGAAAAGTGTCAGGTAAAATGTGACTCGGATCCAAGGTCGAACTAGTGTGAATATCACCCGTTAACCATGGAGCAAAGTCTCCTGTATAACGTCTGATCTAAGCATGCAGATTTATGCGATCCCGTGCCTCAGCCAATCGGAGTCGACTTTACTAAATCGTTGCGTCAGTTCATTCCTCAGGATCGATTGATCAATTCGAATGCGGTGTTTTGTAATACAACAACAGCCGGGTGCATATCGCGTAACATGATACAGAGCGCGTGACACAGGGATTATTTTTATCTATGTCTATCATGCGCAACGAGTGAATGACCGAAGACCCGATATAGAAAGTGCCAGCTGATTGGTTAAAATCTAGAGGTCAAGATGCGTTTGTTTTGCATAACTAATCAGCGAATCTGCTCAAACGTCATAGACCATGGCAAAATATTACACAGACTACGGTCGAACCTCACCCGAAATTATTTAAACTCCACCTGATATTCGTTCGTCACATTCCTCTTCCACCCAGGCTTACAAGACTAACAGGCCCAGTGTCCAGGAACACCTTCCTGGATTGGAGGATCTCACGAACGATCAATTGTTCTTCTTGTCCTACTCACAGGTACGTCAGGCAAAAAAGAACAAAATAATTTCACAGGGTATTTTGTATTGTCCAAATTTTCACTGTTCTGTATCTGCGTTTTTTGCCAAATTGTTCCAACATGCCTTTGTATTTAGGTGTGGTGCAGTGTTATGACGCGTGAAGGGGCAGACTTGATGGTCAAATACGGAGTGCACAGCCCTGGCCGTTTCAGGTTAGTCATTCCCTTAGAAAAAAAATATATTCAATACTATTCCATCATTTAATTAAATACCAAGGTTTATTTCTCCGTCGAGTTTTCATATCAGAAGTTCAAATCTGAGCGAGCACATGGATAACATAGAAAACTTCTTGTTTGCAGAGTCATTGGTCCGTTGCAGAACAACGAGAACTTCCATAGTGCCTTCGGCTGTCAGTGGGGGAACTACATGTACAAAAGTCAGCATAGCACATGCAAAGTGTGGTACTAACTGCTAGAACGATAACTTTTTTCAAAATCTCAAAATAGCACCAGTCGGAAACCTTTAGAAAAGCATTTAGGTAACCTTAGAAAAAAAGGTCTGCGCGCGCATCGCAGATGTAAGATGATGACTCAAAACCGCCAAACTCACTGGTTTGACTTGAATTCTGCTGCTGCACAATTTGAACGTGTTTTAGATGGGGTTACGGTCGAGTATAAGCTTTATGTGGCCTCTCTGGGCTCCCATATATTTTGCACTTAATTTAGTGGGGCACCTTTTGCAGACTGTGTTGTAATTTTGTAATTGTGCGTCTGAAAGCCAGACTAAGGGAGCGACGGTCGTGTATCTGGAACCTGTAAACGCTTTGTAACTAGCGCAATGTGTAAGGGAGCAGACTATTGACCAGCCTTCAGTACATGCACGATGTCGATGTCGCTGTATGATCTGACGTTACCGTTTTCTCTGATTTTTCTCTTGACTATCCAAATTCCCCAAAGAACATTCGTGTCGGTCGAGATCGGAAGTGGCTGCAGAATTCTCAAGCCTTATGGCCTTACAGTGGTAACCTCAAGCTCCACCATAAAGAATATTTTTGAGGGTTTTAAGGGGATCGAAGTGTCATCTGCACCATCAGCCGACATTTGAAGAAAAAAAATAAGGGGAAAAAACCGCGTCACCGCACCACTCTTGGGGCAAGCTCCATACCAGAAACCGGAGACTTTGGGGGCGGGGGCCTAAGCTACAGTGTTCTTTGAAAACACATTTCTATTTCGCAGCAATTTAAAGTATCAAAGTGAGTATCACGGACTCCGTAGCAAGGAAAACAAGCTTCAAGATTAATTTATGCAGCTTATATTATGATGTGATACTCATTACTAATACGAATCCATGTTGTATACATTAATGAAGTTGGCAAGAAAAAAAATGCAGTTGACAGTGATATGAACAACAAACGGCTCTTTTTACTCAGATTATGAATACGTTATTTTACTCAGTCACTTATAATAAATATTTTACCCAGTCACTTAAACTAATAATGTTAAAATTAAAATATAAACCAGAATTAGAGGGCTCACCTTAAAAGTTGCTAGTTGCTAAAAAGTAAAATGTATTGTAGTTTTGATTATTGTAGTTTAATTCCGGATATGCCATTTGTTTTTCCTTTTTTTTTAACTCTTTATTAACAAGTACTTATAAGCAAACAGTTTATTTACATTTTCATCTTTTTCGATTTATACTAGAAAAGTGAATACGTTATCATGAAAAGTATACATCCTGAGAAAATACAATTTTGTACTAGGTTTTGGAGTGAATAGAGATTGAAAGTATGCCATTTTTTTTTAGTTTCTGGAATCCTCCGCAACCCTTCTATTGACATTTTACACGAGGTTGGCCTTTCTCTTGCTATAACTTTGGACAAAATGATACCGCAATCATCTCAAGAAACATTCATGTTAGAATTTCGTATTGGCATTCCACAAATACAAGTCATGAGAAATCAGTTGGAGATGTATAAAAACGAACTTTACTTACGACCTTTTACACGCGTATCAAGATCTCCTTGTTCGGTCAAGTTTTCACAACGAAATACACTTGCGTGAGAACGAAATGACAACGACGCGAAGATTTACCTACCTACATCCGATGAATTCTCTATTTAGTCGGGCTTGCTTGAATACAGTTGTTATCAACGGTCATTTTAGATTTGTTTGTTAATGAGAATGAGCCTTGAAGGTTGTTTTTATGACCGCAACTAAATTAATTCATAAATGTTCATCTTTGTACGAGTGCGTCGAGTGTCACTAGCCCACATGTATTTTTGTGCAAGATATTTGTTCTTCACGTCTTCAGTTTTCATAAAGTGAGATGCTAGTAACAATTTTACAAAGTCCTTTTCCGAGGGTGATTTTCTTAAATCAATGTACCAAAAATCACTGTGATTATAGCAGCTCTTTCAAGGTCAAAAGATCATTTGCTGCTGGTGCACTTAATTTTTCGTTAGAACATGAATTGCTCGTTTGAGGTGCTCAACATCTTAATTGCGGTGCATAACCAGCTTAGTTAGCAACTTTACATTATGAGGAAACAAATAATGTGCACTTTTTGGGGGTGGATGTTGCGTAGATTGGTGCCCGCGGATGCACTTTCTGAAATCAAGAACAATGATTGGTTTCTTTAGATCGAATCAAGTTCTTGGGATAAACTTTCACAGTGTATTTGGAAGCAGCCCTATTTTTACCCTGAGCCAGGTTTGACACATATTAAATGGGTAGGTACCTTTCCAGGTAAAAACCAATGTTCATAGGTGCCTTCAAATTGACCCCGTTATATCACCCGAGGTGTAATAATAAATGGTACTGCTTTTTATATTGTACGGCATTGATAACTAATCATTGCTATAAATTAAAAAAATTGTACGTATAATACAGACCAATTGGAGCACAAAGTCCCCAGTTGGAACCCAAATAATGGCGGAAACATTGCACAAGCAATGAGAGATATTCAGAAAAAAAAGGTGGTACAGTGCCCCCGCCATTACTGGGGGTGAGAACAGCGACTCTGTGTCCGAATTGGTCTATATAGGGGGTCTATGCTAATCACGGCTAGACAATGAAAAGGTTACTTTTTTTGTATAAATTATTAAAATTGGGGATTTTTAATCGATAATATTCTTCCAAAATAATGACATCACTGAACCCTATAACTATTTTACATGACAAGTGAAATATTTGAAACGCCTGACAATTTTTTTTTAAATGTCAACGTATACAAACTTTTGAAAGTAAATAAATGCAAAAAACAGTTTAGAGCGTTAGTTGATTAATGAAGAACATATATTCTTCATTGTAATAAATCTTTAGTACATTTTTATAATTGTATCAGTACATCATAATCAAATATCGTGTCGTTGCTTTCTTTAAATAAAATAGTCAAGCAAAAAATGTGCTCTGCAGTTGGCCAAGGCAACTTTTCTTTCATTAAATGAGTTCACACTGAAAGGGTATATAGGGGACGGGCTACCTGAACATGTACCTGTTTTCCCTATACTGACCAGGGGACCAGAAACACGGCGCACGGAGTCCATACCTGACAAGAAGTGGCAAAACAACGGGGAGGTAGATTTGCAGAATGAGGAAAAGGCGATCGAACACTGAACAAACTTGCATTTTTGTGTGACCTCAACGTAATCTGTTTTGAGGTTGAAGACAGCGAATCGCATTGTTTCTGGCACGAGAAATCCCTTAAGATTTGGCGTGGAGACTGTCTACACTCTTCCAAAATGATAGTCAAAATACTCTGGCCAAGGATGAACAGGTTCATCGTTTTGGTCCAATGCGGAATCTGGATTTTATTCTCCTAATGAATCCCGTGGCGATCACTTTAGCAACAGCGGTCAAGCTAGCACGCATTAGCTTGTATGAGGTATGCTCATGCAGGTATCCTCGGACTTTTTCTGGTCCGAGTGCAGTGGCGGATCGGAGGTGGGGGGGGGGGTTGCAAGCGGAGGAGGTTTTGCAACCCCGCCGCCACCACCACCACCACCCATCCCCCTTCCCCTTCAGTCGCTGACTAATGTTACGCTGGTAAAATGAGGCCAAAATACTGTTGCGGATATACCAAATTACCCCGGACGATTTGTTCCCCCGGTGGTAACCCAGCATGTGTGGTACCTCCTTCAAGAAACCCGAGACCGGTGGAGTAGGCCCGTTGGGCAGAAATGTACCGCCTAATTCACGGGGCTAATGACTGAACCCTCAGTAAACCTCCTCAGGGAAAGACAGGACACAGGACAAGAGTAAATGGGACAAGGAAATATTGATGATGTGACCTCCTTAAATTTCACTCGATCATTGCTGCTTGAACCTCCCAGTTATCATCGATTAATTAAATTGCACCCTCAGTAATTAACTGATTGCCATATAATAAATAAATAAATGAATAAGTGCCTCTGATCCGCCTAGCGCTAGCTGTGCTGCCTCCCCGCGATTGACGCGCCTCCTAGTTCGGATCCTCCCGTTGTAGCCTCGAGGCTACGTGTGCCTCCCCCTGAGCTCAGTCAGCACTCCGCACGTCTGTTCCCGACGATCTCTGGACTCCCACTGCCGCTCGCGCGCTGAATGTGTGCAACTCATGGTGCAACTAGTTCAGTAGCGCTCTAGCACCCTCTATAGTTAGACACTGATTGCTTGCTCGCGCCCGCTCGCACTAAAAGCATATCTGGCTCATTTGCGTTACGATAGTATTAAATGGATTGCTAAAGTTTCTCAACTTATTCGCAACTTAATGCAGGAGAAAGCATCGTAGATTTCAAAACTTCCGGGGGGGGGCATGCCCCCGGACCCCTAGCAAGGCGTGGCTTTGCCACGCCTTCACTCACCCCCCTTTCATATCAACCCCTCCCCTCCTACATCCCCCTCCACCCCCTCCCTCCCTCCGTTTCCTGCTGAAAGCTAGATCCGTTCGCAATACTGGATTTGATTCTACATGTATTTGTTGATAGCGCCCCCTATACGCAGCGGAGAGTTGACCGCCCTTGACCTGGTTTGAGATCGGCTGCATTTGAGTGAACAATATCCAAATCTAGTATTGACTGAGATTGAGACGACTGAGACGATCAGTGGCATAAGAAAAGGTCAATTCTTTATGACGGACCTTTGCTATAGTATGTTGAATTGTTTGCAGGAATTTCGGGGACATGAATGGTATTAGCAGACGTATTCGAGGTGTTGATTTGTAACAGGGTGTCTCGTAAAGGTTGTCCCAAAATATGTGATTTATAAGTTTATAAAGTTTTTCACTTTAAATAAATTTTCCACGGTAAAATGCATTGTAAACCCTATACTCTCTCAACACTCAGTGATCGCCCACGCAAATCGAATCGCCGACCTTGTTAAAAAAAAAAAACCCTTTGTTTACAAATCAATGGTGCGAAGAAACTGCGAAGCCATCCATTACTCCATGGTTATTTGGATTAAACACATGACACCTCAGCCTAAATTTATCTGGCCCGATGAAGAAATATCTGGGTTCAAACTCTTGAAGAAAAAGTAACGAAATGATGTTTTTAAAAAAATCCAGCTTAACAACTGTGTATTATATTTTCAGTGACCCATCTTTCCAATGATTCAACCTTCATTGTTTGGCATACACTCTTTAGCTGAATTTGTACAGTGAATGGGTGATACCGTATTGAGTGAAATAGTAATGCGTGACAATTTTGTGAACTACAATGACTTTTTATATTCACTAATTTATTTACACATAACGTTATAGCTTTAAGGACCCTAAAAAAGCAATTGATGAATTATGGGCAAAAAAGTCAGTTTAGCCTTGATTTTTGTCAACTATACACAGCTGGTTAGGCATATCAGCTCGTCCAAAGACAAGAAAAAGGGGAAAACACACACATAGGGTTTCTATTTTTCACTATTCAGCGAAACAACTGCGAGTGCACAATACGCTCTGACCGTGATGCAAGAAGTCTTACATGAAAGTCTTACATGAAATCGATCAAAATTTCCCTGCCGGAGCTGACAAATGCGACGCCGAAAAATGCGACGCCGATGGCACATAATGAACATCATACTTTTGGTCAATTTTCGGGAAAGACAGACGGACAGACAGACCGCCCATCCGACGGACCGACCGCTAGGTGAAATGTAGAAGCTCCTGCCAGAGCTTAAAAACCTCTGAAGTAAGGTTTATATCGTGGGTAATATTTTGCGCACCCGCAGATCCAGCCGGCCAGTAGACGGGTTCCCGGTTACTACGATGTCTGTTTTAATATGGGCGGAAACCAGTCAGGCCTGCGTGACATGAATTATTGTCGGGCAGCAAATGATTTGAAATTTCCAAAGTAATTATTCAAAAGCATGAAACGAACGTAACGAACGGTTCTTTAATTTAATTTGACTTCGCTTAAAACAGAAGTTTAAGTGACAATTTGATATTGGTTATAATAAAGGTTATGACACAATAATATAATCCTCTATGTACATTTCCCAAGAGGCTTCAAAATGTTTCTGTGTATTGTGTTTACAACGGGAAAAGTTTAAAATATCAGTGAATAAGTGCAATAGGTTCAGTTAAAAAAAAATGACAAATATAAATTCAGGCTGTAGCTAGTCTGTCCACATGTTAAACGAATCTATATCAAATATTGACAATTTGGGTTTTGTCACTTAAACTTCTCTAGGCAGACGACAGTGAGCCTCGAGGTGGCCACAGTAGGCATATATAAGAGCGAAAATGTTCTGTATTGGTTTAGGCCTACCCCCATAGCGCTACGTTGATTCGCTGTGGATTCTCGATGCCACAGTACAGTCGTTTATGTCAGTGGACCTACGACAATTTGAACGAGAATGCAAATAACTTGGTAGTAGAGTGGTAGGAAAACTGCCTTGCAACATGAGCGTTGAAGTCCCCACCAATGACAAGAAGGCATGTATGGAAATGGAGGCAAATGTGTCATTGAGACATTTTGTAGAATCTCGTAACAGATGCATCATCACATGGTGTTTAACAGAAGACAACGTAAGTATGAGGATTGCCTTTAAAGATGGCTTGCATAATTCTATCGCTGATCTTAGAGATAGAAGTCAGCAACGAAAGCAGTGAAGTTTGAACAGTAATTGCTACAACACCTATGGCCGCACCTTGTCGATTCAGAGTTGCATAGGAAGTGAAGATGGTTGAGGATCCTATAGTAGAGGTATCAGGGTCTTCAGGTCGATACACTTGACGGTGCTTTTGTATGCAGGTAATAGATCAATTGTTGTCACGTCGGTGCTTATTAAGTTTTTCTCTTGAGGACAGGGAAGAGAGACTACGACAATTTAGCTAACCAAAAAGGATGATTTTTCTTGGTCATGCAAGACCCTTCCGTAGACTATTTTTATCTGACGAGGCCCTCATAAGAGGGTTTCGGACGCCGTCGTCACAAGACAGGGTGTCAAAACAAAGAGAAATTGATTCATTACGGTTAACTGGATAATAAAGCACAGTGTGGACTTGTACCCTGGTACGAAGATGTAATATATTTTGTTACGTCATCATGACGTCATCAGGTCTCAAATGACAAGCGATTTAAGTGCAAAATATGACAAATAATTTATACTTTATCTGTTGAACTAAATAGAGTGTACATCGTGTTCGTATTTCGTGAGGTGATAGACTGTGCCTTGTGCAACATTTCTTATTACCGGGCACAAAACCGATTGACCTTCACTTCCGGTGTTACCGGAAGTACAATAGAAATCGAATCTAACTCGAAAACCGAAGCATTTTACTACGGACAAATACATTATGGAAGTGTTTAGTGAGGAATAACAAACCCCAAAAAGGATGATGACGTCATCCCCCAAAAGGGTGCTCTCTAGCGGCACATCAAAAAGAGGTTTTTGGTTTTTTTAATTTTAAAAACATCATTCAAAAGTTTACAAATTTGCCCCTAGATATTCTTTGGTCAACCAAAAATGAATTTGCCGATTTCAGAATCATGACGTCATCAGACCGGAAGTAATTGTAGGGAAACATTTTAATTGATCAGCTTATTTAGTTTTTGTTTTTCAATTGAAATCCATCATCCCTGTCTATCACAAATAATGATATCCGGTAAAATGTTATCCTTGGGCAGTGTTGGCCTTGGCCTGCCAAATGCTGTGACGTCATCAAACCGGAAGTTAATCAGTAGCGTAGCCACGGGGGGCGTGGGGAGCGACAGGCCCACCCCCCCCCCCATGAAACCTTGTGTCCCCCACCTCCAGTCGCTCCCCCACTGAGATTTTGAGTTTCTATAAAAATTATCATTGATCTACATGTCGCCCCCCATAAAATATGTTTTGACAAACATTTTCACAACTTAACTGGGCAGTGTCTAATGAAATGTCTTCCCGATCGCTTTGTGTTTGTAACTCAACAAACGCGAATCTCTAGTTAGCTAATTCGGTGACACGTTTTCGTCAAACCATAACTTTTTGCACTTTCTTAAATCTGATCCACATCAGACTAGCCATACTTAGTCCATCATCCACGGACAGTCGTAGAAGGTTTTTGGCATCGTGACGTCATTAGGTGTCAAGTTACGTTATATTGAAAGTTAATATTTCAAAGCCTTATATCTTTGGAAGTACAAGTCCGAATGGGTTGAAAATTTGTAGGTACATAGACAGGGATGTGTTATAGATGAAAAGTGAGGTGACTCGTGATGACGACATCACAAGACATGTGACGTCATAATAAAGGTGCATTTTTAAATGTTTATATGTACAGCATTATAGGTCCAATTTGGTTGTAACTTGATATGTACCTACATGTATATCGGGATGTGTTATACATGAACATTCAAGTGTCATCGTTATGATGTCATCACGTGTCACATGACGTAACATTAAAGTGACATTCATAAGGCCTATATCTATAGAACTATAGGTTCAACTTGGTTATAAGTCGATATAGGTACTGAGACCGGGATGTCGTACATGTGAAAATTGAAGTGAATTCATGATGACGTCATCACAGTCATGTGATATCACATTAAAGGGGCTTTTACAATCTGTATATTCACATGTGACTGCTGACATATTCACATGTTATGTTCGTCACATGTGTTATCGATGAAACTTGTCGTCGACACGTCGCCATCACATGTCACAGAGTCATTACAAACATCCGAAACAGCTTGTGTTTGTCAAAAAACACATTTCTAGTTAGTTTTCTTTTTGTTTTGTATGTATCTCTGTTGGAATACTGTGCGATAGTGTTGAACTTATTCATATATAAAAGTTGTGGATGACAAATTCGAATTTGCAGGTTCGGTTGTTTCCTGGTGCACGTACCGTAACCTTTTCCATTCAAGTTGACTTTTGACTTTTGTGTCGACGCTCACGCATGCGTTCTGCAATCTAGCATTTTTTTTCTTTCAGTTCCTGTTACCGGCTGAGGCTTTTGTTTGATGTGGCGCATTTCACCTGCACCCCTTTCTATGCAGAGACCGAGCCAGTGTTTCGCAGGAACAAGATCTACGACTAACGACCGTAAGTTAAGCAAGTTATCTTAATATCAGGATGTCTTTTGTGAGAACAAAAGGAGTACCACAATTTGTTTGTCTTTTGACAAGCATTTATAAAGTGCATTTTTCTAATTTAAGAGGCAAACGAGCGTTTTTCTCTTGCACTTCACAGTTGTCCAGTATTTTTTGGCACGACTGGATTTTTCCCCGTGTTACCAAAGGTGTGCCAGACATTTGTCCCGGGACTGAACTGAGTTATTTTCCCTGTTCGTACGCAATTTTGGTAGTTGGATATTTCCGCTTCTATTTCTTTGTTCACGCTGGTTTCTTGGAGGTAAAATATTGCTATATTACCTCCCAAAAAAAACGGCGTGAACAAAGAATTAGATGCAGAAATAACGAGTTTAGAATGATATTAATGTTGAATTAGACAAAGTTTCGGTTTGGCTCCCCCCTTAACTAATTGTCAAGTTAAATATTAATAACGAGCCCATACTGCGAGTGTGACACACCAAATTTCTTGAGGTCTATATTGATGAATGACTCACATGGAAATTCCACGGAAAAGAATTAGAAAACAAAATTTCCAAATCTATTGGTATCATGAGTAGATTGAAGTATATTCCTCCATCAAGCATTCTGCGTACTTTATGCTGTTCATTAGTTCTCTTTTACCTCTCTTATTGTAACATCATTTGGACCAACACTTACAAGTCAAATCTTGATAAATTGATCAAACTACAGAAAAGGGCTTTTTGTATTGTATGTAAGGTACACTTTAATGAACACACCACTCATTTATTTAGGAAACACAAACTCTTGATTCTTACGAATATTAATGTCTTTCAACAAGATGTTTTTATGTATACATTTGCAAACAACCAAATACCTGAATAGTTACACAACCTTTTTCATAATACCTGGTCCTCATCCAAATTACATATACCTCAAGTCTATAAGTAATTGCCCTTCAAGTACATGTAATACATTCAAATATAAACTAAAAACATTCCTTCTTAATTTTCAGAGTGCCTGATTCATTATTACGTAAAGTTGATGTAGCCGTTATTGAAATGTTTTTTATTGCGGTGTCTGCTTTGTTGAACTGTTACATATTTAACTATTGTTAATATTTGTAAATTCTATAATTAGTGTTTTTTCTTTGCTTTGTCTTGTATTGTTGGGCACATCCACCAAAAGCTTCGGCTTTTGGGGATGATGCCTTTACGGAGCGGAAATAAATGTTTATTGAATTGACAATCTTAACAAATTGGTAGAACTGATACGAAATTCGTGCAGTTGATGTTTAAGCAGCGACTTCAGGTTCTCAACGAGTCTAACATGGCAATGTACGGATGGACCGTTTCACGTATGCCGCCATCTTTGTAATCACGTGTTAACAATTCAGTGAAAATGTGTCCCATCATGCACTGTATTCTCAGCGTGATAGGGGACGTTTTTACAATAGAAACACCCACAAAGAATGCCAAAAATACCGTATCTGAGAATCGGCCCCTATAGGCCGAGCATCATAAACGCACTTTAGCATACGCATGTACGGTATTACATTGTGCAACATGTCGTGACCTACACAAGTACGCTTTCACGGTAGAAAACCGACTTTAGGAAGGTATTTCAGGGAACAGACGGGGAATTCCCATTTTTCGGGCCTTATAGTTGAAATCGGATTTTCACCTTTCAAAAAAAACCCGCACGTTCCAGTCCATTGTGCTAATATAATAGCAAGGCCACACTCGCTGAACGTCGCCGTTATCTTGTAAAAAAAAATAATTATTTACTTTTGTACCGCACTGACTCACTGAACTTTCACATGTGAATGAAACTGGCTCCATATTCGTTTTCGAGGTGTGCTCGATTTTTGCTGATGGGATTGTGAAAGAAATCTACAAACTTGGATTCGAAGCTACTACTTTCAGCTAGCTGGTGTAGATGTCCGCCGGTTGGGTCTAGTCTATGGAATAACCCCTTGCACAGTAAGAATCTATAATATGCGAGCCGATTCGGCGATTAGTTATGCAAAACAAGATTGCGTCATGACCTCGAGATTATGACCATTCAGCAGGCGCCTTTAATATATCGGGTCTTCGGTAACACGTTGACCAATCAACGTCTGAGTCTACATTTCTTATCGAAATGACGTCACAGTTTCTATATTTGTATTTTGTGTCTGTATGTGTTCTTGCCTGAGAAAAAAATCAATTAAAACAATGAAATGAAATGAAACGAAAAACGTGAACAGCCCACAGATTCTTCTTAATCAAACGGAGGAATGCTGTAAAAATGCGCCCAAGTATAGATCTAGCGACAATTTGAATTTGTGTTCCTTCACTTTCGGTCCACGACAAAATTTCGGAATAACAAACCACAAAAGGGATCCCCCGAAAGGGTGCTCTCTAGCGGCACATCAAAAAAAGTTTATTTTTTTAAATATTAAAACCATCATTCAAAAGTTTACCAAATTGCCCCTAAATATTCTTTGGTCAACTCAAAATGAATTTGCCGATTTCAGAATCATGACGTCATCAGACCGGAAGTCATTGTAGGGAAAATTTAAATTGAACAGTTTATTTAGTTTTTGATTTTTAATTGAAAGCCATCATCCCTGTCTATCAAAAATAATGATATCCGGTAAAATGTTATCCTTGGGCAATGTTGACCTTGGCCTGCCAAATGCTGTGACGTCATCAAACCGGAAGTTAGGTGTTATTTACACATACGCTTATCATTCATTATAATTTCCAAATGTTCAAAAAGTTCTTTTTATTGCATGATGAACATGTGCCATCTGTGAACTAAATCAGTATTCAGTTTGCACATTTTAACAGAAGACGTCATCAAAACCGTAAATAAGTATATAATGTACAAATAAATGTCTACTGACATCATTTTTCATAAAAAAGATGCATATGGTTGTACACGAAAATGATTTTTTTTTCTGTTTTGACAAACATATTCACAAGTTAACTGAACAGTGTCTAATAAAATGTCTTTCCGATCGCAGTGTGTTTGTAACTCAACAAACGCGAATCTCTAGTTAGCTGTTTCGGTGACACGTTTTCGTCAAACCATAACTTTTTGCACTTTCTTAAATCTGATCCATTTCAGACTAGGCATACTTAGACCATCATCCACGGACAGTCGTATAAGGTTTTGGCATCGTTACGTCATCAGGTGTCAAGTTACGTCATATTGAAAGTTAATATTTCAAAGCCTTATATCTTTGGAAGTACAAGTCCTAATGGGTTGAAAATTTGTAGGTACATAGACAGGGATGTGTTTAGATGAAAAGTGAGGTGACTTATGATGACGTCATCACAAGTCATGTGACATCATAATAAAGGTGCATTTTTAAATGTTTATATGTACAGCATTATAGGTCCAATTTGGTTGTAACTTGATATGTACCTACATGTATATCAGGATGTGTTATAGATGAACATTCAAGTGTCATCGTCATGATGTCGTCACGTGTCATGTGACGTAACATTAAAGGGGCATTCATAAGGCCTTTATCTAAAGAACTATAGGTTCAACTTGGTCGTAAGTCGGTATAGGTACTGAAACCGGGATGTGAAAATTGAAGTGACGTCATGATGACGTCATCAAAGTCATGTGACATCACATTAAAGGGGCTTTTACAATCTGTATATTTACATTTGACTGCTGACATATTCACATGTTATCGGTGCGTCATATGTGTTATCGATGAAACTCAAAGTCGTCACGTCGCCATCACATGTCACAGAGTCATTACAAACATCCGAAACAGCTTGTGTTTGTCCGCAAACACATTTCTAGTTAGTTTCTTTTTGTTTTGTATGTATCTCGGTTGGAATACTGTGCGATAGTGTTGAACTTATTCATATAGGTTGTGGGTGACAAATTCAAATTTGCAGGTTCGGTTGTTTCCTGGTGCACGTACCGTAACCTTTTCCATTCAAGTCGACTTTTGACTTTTGTGTCGACGCTCACGCATGCGTTCTGCAATCTAGCATTTTTTTTCTTTCAGTTCCTGTTACCGGCTGAGGCTTTTGTTTGATGTGGCGCATTTCACCTGCACCCCTTTCTATGCAGAGACCGAGCCAGTGTATCGCAGGAACAAGATCTACGACTAACGACCGTAAGTTAAGCAAGTTATCTTAATATCAGGATGTCTTTTGTGAGAACAAAAGGAGTACCACAATTTGTTTGTCTTTTGACAAGCATTTAGAAAGCGTATTTTTCTAATTTAAGAGGCAAACGAGCGTTTTTCTCTTGCACTTCACAGTTGTCCAGTATTTTTTGGCACGACTGGATTTTTCCCCGCGTTACCAAAGGTGTGCCAGACATTTGTCCCGGGACTGAACTGAGTTATTTTCCCTGTTCGTACGCAATTTTGGTAGTTGGATATTTCCGCTTCTATTTCTTTGTTCACGCTGGTTTCTTGGAGGTAAAATATTGCTATATTACCTCAAAAAAAAAACCGGCGTGAACAAAGAATTAGATGCAGAAATAACGAGTTTAGAATGATATTAATGTTGAATTAGACAAAGTTTCGGTTTGGCTCCCCCCTTAAGTAATTGTCAAGTTAAATATTAATAACGAGCCCATACTGCGAGTGTGACACACCAAATTTCTTGAGGTCTATATTGATGAATGACTCGCATGGAAATTCCACGGAAAAGAATTAGAAAACAAAATTTCCAAATATATTGGTATCATGAGTAGATTGAAGTATATTCCTCCATCAAGCATTCTGCGTACTTTATGATGTTCATTAGTTCTCTTTTACCTCTCTTATTGTAACATCATTTGGACCAACACTTACAAGTCAAATCTTGATAAATTGATCAAACTACAGAAAAGGGCTTTTTGTATTGTATGTAAGGTACACTTTAATGAACACACCACTCATTTATTTAGGAAACACAAACTCTTGATTCTTACGAATATTAATGTCTTTCAACAAGATGTTTTTATGTATACATTTGCAAACAACCAACTACCTGAATAGTTACACAACCTTTTTCATAATACCTGGTCCTCAACCAAATTACATATACCTCAAGTATATAAGTATAATTGCCCTTCAAGTACATGTAATACATTCAAATATAAACTAAAAACATTCCTTCTTAATTTTCAGAGTGCCTGATTCATTATTACGTAAAGTTGATGTAGCCGTTATTGAAATGTTTTTTATTGCGGTGTCTGCTTTGTTGAACTGTTACATATTTAACTATTGTTAATATTTGTAAATTCTATAATTAGTGTTTTTTCTTTGCTTTGTCTTGTATTGTTGGGCACATCCACCACAAGCTTCGGCTTTTGGGGATGATGCCTTTACGGAGCGGAAATAAATGTTTATTGAATTGACAATCTTAACAAATTGGTAGAACTGATACGAAATTCGTGCAGTTGATGTTTAAGCAGCGACTTCAGGTTCTCAACGAGTCTAACATGGCAATGTACGGATGGACCGTTTCACGTATGCCGCCATCTTTGTAATCACGTGTTAACAATTCATTGAAAATGTGTCCCATCATGCACTGTATTCTCAGCGTGATAGGGGACGTTTTTACAATAGAAACACCCACAAAGAATGCCAAAAATACCGTATCTGAGAATCGGCCCCTATAGGCCGAGCATCATAAACGCACTTTAGCATACGCATGTACGGTATTACATTGTGCAACATGTCGTGACCTACACAAGTACGCTTTCACGGTAGAAAACCGACTTTAGGAAGGTATTTCAGGGAACAGACGGGGAATTCCCATTTTTGGGACTTATAGTTGAAATCGGATTTTCACCTTTCAAAAAAAACCCGCACGTTCCAGTCCATTGTGCTAATATAATAGCAAGGCCACACTCGCTGAACGTCGCCGTTATCTTGTAAAAAAAAAATAATTATTTACTTTTGTACCGCACTGACTCACTGAACTTTCACATGTGAATGAAACTGGCTCCATATTCGTTTTCGAGGTGTGCTCGATTTTTGCTGATGGGATTGTGAAAGAAATCTACAAACTTGGATTCGAAGCTACTACTTTCAGCTAGCTGGTGTAGATGTCCGCCGGTTGGGTCTAGTCTATGGAATAACCCCTTGCACAGTAAGAATCTATATATATATAAGAGAGTTTAACTCGGCCTCCGAGACGATGTTTGCTCATGAAAGGATCCCAGACCGCGGGCTCCCGCGGCGCCAAAATCGCTCCACGTCCGTGGAAAAATGCGGAGGGTGTCTTCCGCCGGGTCGGACACTTCGGGTCGTCCTGATTTTCCCGTACGGACCGGCGATCCGTTTCGTCGATTTTTCGTGAGGAATTTTTTCGCAGGAATTTGCCGTCGTGTGCGCTTTCACGTTGACTGCCTGGCCGCCCCCTGTGCTGGCTTTTCTGCGTGTCTAGACTGTGCGAGGTCAGCGAGGTCAACGTAGGGGTTTCGTTTACGTGTTCTACTCGGCCGTACTGCAAAAGCGTTCACCAAACGTTAGTATGGGGTGACCTTGGCAAAATATTTTTTCTCCATGGTGCGTGGCCACCAAGTGTTCCAATCTTTCCTGTGCTTTGCTTGCCGCCCCTGCGCCGAGTGCAACGAATACTCAGAAGGACTACACATTTAGTATGCCTTGCGCGGTCTGACCAATCGAAAGTCTACACTGCGTGGTACTTCCCGGCTATGCGTAAAACCGTCGATGGCAACGCGTACTGCAGCCTGCTCCACACCCTGGAAACGAGGTTGGGTCTACGGTTCTCGGTATTGCACAAGCATGTGACGTCGCGTGATAGAGTGCTGTTGCTTCCATAATGTGTTTACAGCTCCACGCTTCCACCACCAAGGCTGAGCGTTGTGAGTTCGCTGCCCGCCACGTATAATATTCAGTGTCGCGTTATAATTTCGGGGGCCTGTTTGGGATCATCGAAGGATCGATGCATTGCTTCAAATGTCGCGATCTTAAACGCAGTCACGAAAAACAATCAACGAAAAAGTGTCCAACCCGGCGGAAGACACCCTCCACATTTTTCCACGGACTTGGAGCCATTTTGGCGTCGCGGGAGACCGCGGTCTCGGATCCTTTCAGAAGCAAACATTTCTCGGAGGCCGAGTAAAACTTGCTGTTATATAGATGGTTGAACCAAGTTCAATAAAAGTTGTATCGACTTTTTCCTCGCAGACAGTCTCGCAAATTGTAAGAAGTTCAAGTTTCCGTTTGTTGGAGAGTCCAATACTGAAACTTAATTATGACCTTATAATTTTCCATGATTCAGACCGTTTGTAATTTTATGGTAACACTCAACATTTTCATTTCAAACGACACCACGTTTTATTGCATTATTCGGGGAAGAAAAAGTGGCCCACTTTTTCTTCCCCGAATAAAAATTGTAGCCTACAATAATGATTCAATTGCTCAGAATACATGTAGCTGATTAAATTACTCCAAACTCAAAACTTTATTGCATTATGATTTATTGTCAAAACTGTACAATCAGCCTTCGCCTGTGTACTACGGTAACATTTTCATTACGTTTTCCCACAAATGCAACTGCCTCACAAAATGCCATTTTAACACACAAACGGGAACATTTACAGACAGTTGCCATGGTGCACAATTATCATGTGCGTAAGTCGACGGGGGACAGGGGGGAACCCCCCCCCCTCCATTTTAAAGCAGGGGACATTGTTTGGTCCCCCCCCACACTTTTTCTTCCCCGAATAAAAATTGTAGCCTACTATAATGATTCTATTGCTCAGAATACACGTACCTGATTCAATTACTCCAAACTCAAAACTTTTAAAGATGATCTTTTCCTGAAATTGGTTTTAGTGGTCAGAAATTGCTTCAGATCACACCACAGAAATTGCTTTTATACAACTGCATGTCTCCCCAACTATATCCCCCATTTACATTTAACTCCCCACATTTTCATCCCCAACACAATACGCCCTACCCGATCTATGATCGGGTAAATCAGCTTGTCTAATATGCGAGCCGATTCGGCGATTAGTTATGCAAAACAAGATTGCGTCATGACCTCGAGATTATGACCATTCAGTAGGCGCCTTTAATATATCGGGTCTTCGGTAACACGCTGACCAATCAACGTCTGAGTCTACATTTCTTATCGAAATGACGTCACAGTTTCTAAAGTCGACTCCAATCGCCTGACGCGCATAAAATTTGCATGTTAGGATATATCAGACGTTCGACTGTGGCTCATGCACACGTAAATGTCTGATCCTCAGACTTTAGGTCGGGTCCGGTGTCACCATGAAATTTGGACTCTCATGATTTTTCTATTTTTTTGTTACATTTAGGACTTAAACCCTCACACTTGACCTATAGCAATTATCTTCACTTAGACATGCACAATACAACCAACGAATCCGTATTTCAAAGAGTCCACATACACCATGCAGTTCCAAATATTTCTGCACACAAGATCACGTACATGTACAATGCACATATAGTTCTTTGTTAAGAAACGTCGGAATGCAGCGGCCAATCCATGAATTTTTGCGGGGGGGGGGGTCCAGGCCCGTCAAATTTTTTTATGTCTCAGTGGCGTAACAATGTCATTTTATTGGGGGTTAAGGGGTTCATGAAAAAGGCACTCGCAAACCAGTGCTGTAGACAGGGTTTACTTTTCGCCGCAAACTTGTCCTCTGTAGAACTAAAACATTTTTTTCGGCTGCGATAAAACACAATTTGAAAAACTAACCCAAGTGTCCAAACGCTGTCAATCTTGGCTATGTGTATAGTTCGTTATTCCTTAACGGCACAGTACACGTACGTGTCACAGACAGCAATGTTGTATGCTACTTTTATAGAACCTTATTTTTTTTCACAAACATATACCACCTGAGCAGTCTTACGGTTGTTACGGCAAATTTTGTGAATATACGCAATACTTTATTTTGAATAAAACCAGCTCAAATTACCGTTACACAGCCATTTTGATGTTTGCGGGGAAATCTTTGAACAAAATAAATAGATCTTGTAGGCATTTTATCGGACGGTAAAGGGAAACATCACGTGTCATATTACAGGGGATATTTTGGAACTTTTCATTGTTGGTTCTTTATCTTAATTGTATTTTTTTAATATCTTTTTGTATTTCGTGAAATTCTTCTTTATTTTTTTTCAGTTCGATTGCTTGGTTATATGATGCGATTGTCGCAAATGCTGAGCAAAAAAAGAAAAGAAATATTGTATTCAGCTTATAGTTGGTATGTTTCAAAAGGCTACACCACTTGGTTTAGTTCAATCATCATCAGTATTCAAACATTCAATCATTCAATCAAACATTCCTCATTATGTTACTTTTGTGTACAGTTCAAATGCTTGTACAGGCATTCGTTAAGTAACATTGCGCGGAAAATCGGCTGCAATGGATTGATGATAAAAGGAAAAAGCCTACCGGATTGCGGATATGCCTTCGATTTCGCGCTAAAATGAAATATCAACATTCTAAATTCAGTGCACATTCGGGAAATCGTGCGATAATCTTTTACGACTGAATGCACCTACATGGAATTAGAATTATCATTTGTTAAAAAGAAACAGTGATTTGTAACGTTCATTCTATTTCGCACGAAAACGAATGCTTCTTTTACAAATTCAATTACACATTTTCCAAAATTGTCAGGGAAAACCTAAATTATGTTTGATTTGTTTTCATGTAATCAATGGTTCGCGTGTTTACTGCGCTTTATATCACTGTGACTCGGAAACGTGGAAAACTGAAATAAACTTCAGTAAGATACAATGTAGACATTTACATGGGAAGACAAGTAATCAGTCGTATTTGGGATAGCCACGGAATAACATGTCAGTCAAGCTGGTTTTCAAATAATGCTCGCAGAGGTGATATGTGAGTGAAGTGACACTGTCGACATAACTTTATGTTTAAAAAACAATCGAATGTCACTATTTATTCGAATTTGTTTTGTGCGTGTCTTAAGAGAACGAGAGTGTCAGGATGGCTGATTCCACCGTCAACAGCGTGAACGCAGATGAGCGAACTAGCCCAAGGGCCGAGTTGACTCCCGCCGAGGACGAAACGGTGACCAAGTTTCCACGCAAACGGGTCATAATCGCCATAACCGTGCTGACCATTGCTGTATTCGTGGCTGCGGCTGTGGCTGTGGGTCTAGTTGGTAGGTCATTCACAAAGATAGCATTTTATTAAGTTATAGACCTTTATCATGCTGCCACCATTTCAGTCATGTTCCCTGTATCCAATAAGTGCACTGAATGATAATGGGTTTTCTTTGCCAAAAGGAACCAGACTATTTTTCCTTTCAGCCTCGATTTGATAACGGATTTGAATGGGGAACAAATTATTGAGAACATTCGTGGGGCAATTTGGCAAGTGAAGAATCAGGTTTTTTTTAACTGTTGTGGTCATTTATTTGACTTATTTCAACAAATTATTTACGAATAAAATATAAACAAACAAACACCCCGGACATTATCTTTGTCCTGAAAGCCAAGAACATATACAAGGTATTTTGAGTGTCACAAGGATTTCTGGTGTGAGAGGGGGGTATTTCAATCGAGCCGTGTCAGAAAGTGATTCATTTTGAAAGATGAATGCTGAAGCTGGGGATATTTTAGGATGGGGTGCGTATAGAGAGTCCAAAAAGCCTCTTTAGAGGCAGTGAACTGAAATTTGCAATAGTTCTTAATGGTTTTACAGGAAAGAAAATGTACGTGGCTATCACGTGGTCATGTAAACAATAACATTGGTCGGATAAAACCTTCTCAACACTCCCAGCTTACAATCATGGATTGCTGTGGCCTCTTGGTCGAGAGCATCGGATAAGTGGTCTGCGGGTAATCCTGCAAGTTGTGGTTCGAGTCTTGCCTGGGGTCATGGTGCCTGTACCCTTGGGCAAGGCACTTTGTCACTATCTCATTGGTTCTCTCCACCCATGAGTAAATGGGAACCTACCTGCGAGGGCAGAGATGGTAATTGTGGTTGATTTAGCTTCCTTGCGCCTAACAGGCAGCATCGAGCTGTATACTCCGCAAAAAGTGTTTGCCCGTTGAAACAGAAAAAAATGGTGTCACTTTGTTGTTATATTAAACAACCCTTAGGACAAGGAATTTTAATGTCGCAAACCATTCCTCATGGTCCAAAACATACCCATACCAACAATCGTGGAGGCAGGATAAGGTGAACTTGGGTTAGGTGACATTTTCTCCGAGTGATTTTTCACTTTCACTCGGGAGGTAACACACTGAGTATACAGTGTTAAAACGTCGGTGAAAGGCAAAACCTAATAGCATTAAAGTTAGAAAAAAAGTTTGTGCACAAGTCTATGAGGATGTCTCCCAAATGTCAAATCCAGGGTAAATATAATTATTATTATTATTACAATCATTGAGGTGTCATAAGTTTGATCAGGAATGCCATATAAAAGTATAATGATGAGTTTTTTTTCCCCTTTAGTGTATTTTAAGAGGCCCATTTGCGAAGCTGAACAGTGTAAGCAATCCGGTGAGTGCAATAGCAAAGATTACTAGTACTTATTCATTAATTATTATTCTTTGAAAGATTCCTCAAATCCAGCATTTCTCAGATTTTGTTGCTGGAAATTTTGAACAGCCATATAAAGAGAGGAAAGCAAAAAAGTTTTTGAACAGAAATGCCAATAACGGAAAAAGCACTGTGCAAAGAATGAACTGATTGCTGAACGACTTCTTGTGAACAACAAGAAAGCATTTTTTAATCGGCTGAGATACTGAGTAATTGGCCTATTTGAAAAACAATACAGATGATGTTGCCAGTAGTTTGTTGAAAATGTCAATTGGATTTCCCCTGCTATTAACCAATAGCAGAAGAATTTTTCGTGACTAAAAGTTATTCTTCACTCTCCTAAAATATGGTTCCAGGTGCAGTTGATTGATTTATTGTATTGATTCGTAATAGAGTGGTATCATGACTTACTGACCGACTGTATGTTTGACTGATTATACTTAAATGACCGTCTGATTATTAGGGGAATCGACTGGTTATTATTATTATTATTTTTATTTCAGCGTCTAATATTCTGAGCAACATGGATAAGACCCAAGACCCGTGCCATAACTTCTTTGAGTACGCATGCGGAGGATGGAATCAACGCCAAGTGATTCCCAACAACACACTTGAAGTTACCAGATTCTCCGAACTAGATGATGACTTGCAAGGAAAGCTGAAAGGTATATGGCATCCTTCAGTTTCTCAGTATCCCTAAAAAATGACCCCCTATTTAACATTAGGGGGGTCAGGTTGGCGCAGTGGTTACTGTCCTCGCCTTCCACAGCTACATGGCCCGGGTTCCACTCCTGCCCGGACCACCATAGAGGCATTTGTATGCCAACCTGTCACGTTGCTCGAGTGACGACAATGATGAGGAGGATGATCCTGTGGATTGGGTTTTCAGTCCCTGCCTGATTCCGTGGGTTTTCCCCAGAATATTCTTTTTGGGTTTTACTCCCACTTATAAAACTGTAATTTCTTCTAACTGTCTCCTCGCTGAAGGTTTCTTCAGTGTTTCGAGAAACAGTGCCTGTGACACTCTTGTGGAATCATTCGTTTAAACTACCAGAAGAAATACAAAAAAAATTATATAATAGGCTTACATGTAGAAATGCCATGTTCCTAAACACACACAAAAATAATGATCCCCAAAAGATAGGACATACCGATGTAAGATCGTGCATGTGGCGATCGCTTGATTAGGAGTTTATGCAAGTACATTGAACAACATCATTCCGCACCATTACCAATTCTTTCAGAAAATATTTGTGAAATAAAATAGCATTGTATCGTCACCAACTACGACTTTTTTACATTTTTGTTTTACCCCAATCAGAATTGATTGAAAGAGATCCACAGCCTAACGAGCCAGAGTCCTTCGTCAGCGTGAGGAATTTCTACAGTGCCTGCCTTAACCTAGGTATTCGATAAAAAAAAAATACTACTATTCTCGTTAAGTATTATATCACGCTACTATTGTTCCCTCTCCTGTAATGCAAAACTGAATCTCAAAAACACAAGTAACCATCTCGCTTTAACAAGATTGCGCACCTTTCCGAGATGGAAAACTACACCTCGAAAGCACAAATGCCCTCTCGTAGTAATACAATTGTGCCCTATCGAGATGGAAAATTGGCCATCAAAAACAATAGTGCTCCTCTTGCGATAACTTCTCGAGAAGGCAAACTGCCCCTAGAAAGCACAAGTATAGTGCCCCGCTCGCAACATTAAAATTGTTCCCCCTCTCAAGATGGGAAACTGGCCCCTAAAAAAAATAGTGCTCTTCACGCGAATACAATGATCACTGAGCTTGCTATCAAAAGCAACAGTGCCCCTCTCGCGAAAAAAAATGGTCGCTCTACATTAATAGGTAAAATAAACACAAAGAGCAAGACGGACAACGTATTTATCATTTGTTTCTCGTCATATAGGTTTATAGCGAAAGGAACGGGACCATACTCTGTTCCTCCACTTTCACATCACACCGACGAAAGGTGCCCCTTTTCCTGAGCTAGTGCCCCTTTTGGTGTTGCCCCCACCCCCTTCGCTTGTGCAAGCAATGTCCCGTTTTAAAATAATAAAAGGTTTAATTTTAATGAAACAATTGATACGTTTTCATTGCGCACCAAATTTTGTAGTAAATTTGTACAAAGCCCGAATACCGGATCTTATACATTGATAAAAGTCTGTCTTAACCCGATCCGCCGTTGTACAAAATGTTTTTTCACTCTTCAACAGACACCATCAACGGCCTAGGAGCTCGACCGCTTACACAGATATTACACTCCCTTGGCGGATGGCCAGTCCTTGGGTCAAACCCCGGAGGTAGCTGGAGTCAATATTCTTATCACTTCGAGAGATTGTGGGCGAATCTTAGCTCCCAATATAACATGGATTCGGTCATATCGAGTGGAGTTGACATCAATTTTGAAAACACCGGAAGGTACATTCTCAAGGTATATAATAAACAAAATTTATTGCATTTACATTTTATCATTTTATCGAAATTACTTACTGTGTAGGCAGATTAGCTTGGCGTTTGGGGTAATCCTATCCGAAAGCACTGCAAAAACTCCTTATCATATAACCAGTCTTAGTCACACATGGCTGTAAGCAGTCAGATAGATGTGGGTGCTGTGGCCTCGTGGTTTAGGGCATTGGATTTGTGGTCTGCGGGTGAAGCTGCAGGTTGTGGGTTCGAGTCCAGCCTGGGACTTTATGGTGCGTGTGTCCTTGGGCATGGCACTTTGTCGCTCATTGCTTCTCTCCACCCGGGAGTAGATGGGTGCAGAGATGGTTAGTGTGGTTGATTTAGCTGCTTTGCGCCGAAATGGCAGCATCAAGCTGTATACTGCCCAGGGAGCTGAGATAGTGTTCGGAATGTTTCATGGGCCCACTGAGCAGGGGGTATTAATGATGTTGCGCCTTGAGCACCACTCCTGGTGGATACGTGCGCTTTTTAAATAGCCACTATTATATATTATGCAACGAAATAGTTAATTCTGTTCCTCTGTGGTTATCGTGTATGATAAACTGCCGCCCCTCGGCACCAATCTACAACCAGTCTAAATCACAGCAGTCAATCAGTGAATCAGCCCTCCGGGACCAGTAAACAATTATACTGGAAGAGTCATACTGTTTTGGAGGCGTCATGATTAATGGGTGTTTCTCAACTAATCTGGCTTTTTGTCGTTTATGTATATCCTTGATAGATCAAGATTCCAGAATTTACCGTGCCTCTTGAATTCCGTGCAGATAGGCAGAAACGGCGTGCCTCCTTGGTAAGTCCAATCAACTGTTCGATCCGCTTTGGCTTGATATTACTTCCGAATTTGATTGTGTTAACATCATGTTGTATTTGAAAGTGTTCTCTTGCATAATATGCACGGAATGTCTCAAGTGTATGGTGGCCGTGTTTATGGTGGACATTTGCAATGGTGGGAAGAACATTTAATCCTGCACAGAAAAAGAAAACTAGAATAAAGCAACACTACAGTTTAAAATGTATTTGTTTAAAAAAAAAAGTGCAGTTGATTACATTTTGAGGTCGGTTTCGAAGATTTGAAACTCGTTCGTCTATTACGTAATTTGGGGCACAATTTCCGCACGAAGCCTTACCTTAAAACTCATACCTTACTTCTCAAACGTTTCCGGGTTGTCTCAAGTAAGAATATAGGAACTTAAAATATTATTGTTTGGTGGTACATTATAATTCTGGTGGGTTTTATTCCAGTGTATGTTTTGATGCAGTAGACATCAACTAATAAAGCGTTGCTTCGTACCTCAACCAAAAAAAGAAAGTCATAATACTTTTTGCATAACTAAAAACCTTCTGGGCATATCTTGCGCAAACTACAACTAAACAGTAAAGACATTTCCAAGCGATCCACCTTCCTCTGTATTTCGCCCAAAACAGTGATAATGAGTATGCAGTTTATGACAAGTGGTACCGAAAAAAAGTTGCACCTTTGTGTTCTTGCAAGGTGGGTGTGAACCACAACTTGCACGTATACAAATTAAAGTGCAACTGTTTTCGGTATCATTTGTCATAAATTGCATAATTATGTACACATTATCACTGTTTTGTGGCAAACAAAGAGTATGGCTGGATTGCTGAGGAATTTCTGCACTGATTAGTCGTTATTTGAACGAGAGGTGATTAGTAGTTTTTGAGTTAGACAAAAAAAAGTATTGGAAGGGGGACTTTCTTTTTTGGTTTAGTGTATTTCACTTCCCGAGTTCTTTCATTGTATTTTTGCCTTGATAGATTCCCGAGTCTTTTTCTAAGGACTTTGGCCGACATTTGCTCCTGTTGGATGAACTTGAAGATGTAAGTTTATAAAACAACTGTTTGTCTTCTTCTTTTCCATTCTTCCAGTCTTGCTGTTGCATGCCTTGATGGTCTTTCTGTCAATAAGTCAAGCTGCCTGTGTTAATTTACGCTCGTGTTTGCACTATTAATTTCTTCTATTTTTTAATCTATTTCTGGTAATGAAACTAAGGATTCATCAAAAGTGCTCTAGGCACTGTAGCTGGAAAGCCTATAGAAACATGCTGAGAGGAAACAATAAAAAAATACGGTTTAGAGTTGGGTGAAACCCAGAAGAAGATTCTGGGGAAACCTCATGGAATCAGGTATGGATTGAAACTGAATCCACATGTGGCAATGAGACTAAGCATTCCTCAAGAGTGCCCTATGCACATGTAGCTCAGAAAACTTGGAAGGAACCTGCAGAGAGAAGACAATGAGAAGAAATTACAGTTTTACAGGCGGGAGAAAACCCCAGAAAATTGTGAGGAAAACCCACAGGGAATCAGGAATAAGGGACTGAAAACCCAATCCACGTGTGATCGGGCAGGAATCGAACCCGGGCCATGGCGGTGGGTGGCGAGGACAGTAACCACTTTCCCCTTTTGCTTCAGGGAGCGGCTTGGCAGTGAATTATTTTTTTTTAAATCAGAGGTATAATACTTGAGCAAAATGGTTGTCTGCACACACACACAGGCTTTTTTTGCTGAGCATGCCCACTCTTTCCTAGGGAAGGAATGTTCTCCCCTCAGCAACATAGTACTGTGATATGGCTACCAGGCAGGCCTGTCTCCTTCCACCAAATCTCCCGGCCAGTTTCCCCGTCTCGCTTTTCCCAAAAGCTCGCTCACTTAGGTTCTTGGCTTTCGTCAATTACCATCTCCCTATTTTTTCATCTTCTGAAAATAAATAGAAAAATGGCACCTACAGTACATGATCGACATTGCTGTGGC